>JACGTP010000095.1:180712-233754 GCA_023678845.1 Mischocyttarus mexicanus | reverse complement strand
AGCGCATGTGTAATGACGATATTAATCGAGAATAATAGTATTAATCCCCTCCGACAAACATGTAAACAGCTTTCGAAAAAAAAACTTTAATAGCTTATTTCAAACCAGTCTAACAGTGGATTTCGAGGAAGAAGGTACGCAAAGCTTATACTTATTACATTTAAATTATAATACTTATTCTCTATGTTAATTCAACAATTATTTAGTATATGTCTGCTACTCTAATGCACTCTTCTTATTTTTAAGAATGTTCTAATACATATACATTGGTTTTAACATTACATTATTTCTAACGTAATTCAAAATATAAAATAATTTCGATGTATTTTTATTTAATATGTATTTAGATAAATTCTACGAACTGGATCTCAATACTGGGGCGAAATATTAATTAAAGAACGTCTTAATAACTTTGAATCTTTTTAAATAAATTTTCTATTTGATTTAGATACGTAGGTGCACGCACATACACTTACAATAAGATATTCTACAAGCAGCGCATGTGTAATGACGATAATAATCGAGAATAATAGAATTAATCCCCTCCGATAAACATGTAAACAACTTTTGAAATTAAAACTGTCATAGATAATATCGAGCCAGTCTAACAAAGGATTTCAAGGATAAAGGTACGCATAACTTATATTTATTACATTTCAATTATAATAATTATTTCCTATGATAATTTAACAATTATTTAGCATATGTCTACTACTCTAATGCACTCTTCTTATAATTAAGAATGTTCTAACACTTATACATTGGTTTATGCATAATATTCTTTCTAACGTTATTCAAAATGTAAAATAATTTCGATGTATTTTTATTTAATATGTTTTTAGATAGATGCCACGAACGAATGTCGTTACTATCCCGAAATATTAATTAAAGAACGTCTCAATAACTTTAATTCTTTTCAAATAAATCTTCTATTTGATTTAGACACGTATGTGCACGCACATACACTTACAATAAGATATTCTACAAGCAGCGCATGTGTAATGACGATAATAATCGAGAATAATAGAATTAATCCCCTCCGATAAACATGTAAACAGCTTTCGAAAAAAAAATTTTAATAGCTTATTTCAAATCAGTCTAACAGTGGATTTCGAGGAGGAAGGTACGCAAAACTTAAACTTATTACATTTAAATTATAATACTTATTTCCTATGATAATTTAACAATTATTTAGCATATGTCTACTACTCTAATGCACCCTTCTTATTTTTAAGAATATTCTATCAGGTATACATTAGTTTAAACATTACATTCTTTCTAACGTAATTCAAATTATAAAATAGTTACGATATCTATGTATTTTATATGTGTTTAGATAAATTATACGAACCGGATTTCGTTACTGGACCGAAATATTAATTAGAAAATGTCTTAGTAACTTTCAATCTTATCAAATAAATATTCTGTTAGATTTAGACACGTATGTGAACGCACATGCGCTTAGAATAAAATTTCTTAGAAGTGGTGTTAGTATAACGAAATTAATATTCGAGTATAATAGAATTTATCCCTACCGTTAGTAGCGTCAACAACTTTCAATCCGAAGGACATTTATAGGTGACATCGTGCTAGTCTTACTGTGGATTTCGAGGAGGAAGGTACATATAACTTATACTTATTACATTTAAATTATATATATTATAAATATCGTTATTTTATATACGTATATAACTTTACTTATTATTATTACTATTATTTGTTTAGTATAAATATCATATTATAATTGAATTTTTGGTTTAAGTAAGAAAAATTAATTAATATATATACTTATATTACACTACTTTCATACAGTTTATAAATGTTTCGTTGTACTATCCGTAAAATTTAATTCGTTGCAATCCCGTCTGCGAACAACAAATCTCGTACGATTTTCGGAAATTTGAAAAAAATCACGGTTAATCGGTGTTAGAGAATCCTTTTTCGAACGTCGTGCTTTCCATGCACGTCTAGCTTCTGCTCTTACTTCACCGTTTAATAAACAATAAAGCAGTGCTACAAACGCTCCCTAAAAATAAATAACAAAATCAATCAGATATTAAATAAATTGTATGTCTTTCATATAAAATTATAAAAGAGAGAGAATAAAAGATCTTATCGAGATAATAAAAATACCTGAAAAGACGCGAAAAGTTGATCACAAAATAACCAAATCAATTCTATTTGATTATCCTTTTGGTAAGAAAGTCCCAAAAACAGGGTATAATGTGCGCCAAATAAAGGCACCAAAATCAATGTAGATTTAGCCCATCTTCTGTGATTATTTCAAATTAACGAATGTAAGTAATGTATTTATTCGAAGGATTCAATTAAACGGTCGATATTAATTAATTGTATTCTTTGATAATATAATTATGTGATTGACAACTCACCGATACTGCATTTTTTTATGTTGCAAATGCACAGACCTCTTAAGTTTTATAAAAAGTACTCGAACGATATTAAGAAATAATATAAAATTAAACTGCAATATAAAGTAATATTTATAGCTTTTAATAAATGTTTTAGTTAATATCTACTAGTTTAGATTATTATTTAATAAACATACTAAGATCGATATCACTATTGGTATTCTCACGATTAGAAAGAAGGACGGATTATTATGAGTTGTCCAACAGAGTGTATCCTCGAGGGTTGCACGAATTATTATCCATGGTATTACTACCAAACCTGGTAATCCTATATAAAATTAATGAAAATGTTTCTACCAATAATTATACTTTCCTAAACAAGTACCTATAAATACGATATTTCTTTCCTTTTTTTTTTTAGTTAAATATTATACGAGTTACTTTACCCCATCCTAAAAGTATGTAAGATGTAATAGCAGTGATATCGGTGAAAAGTGCCATAAATATTAAATTGTGAAGATAAAGTCCTTCCATCAGTATCCAAGTATAATTAGCTACGATAAAATACTGCCACATACTTGTTATAATTTTGCAAGCCCACGTCTACGTTTTTAATCATCAATTCAAATATTTCATTAGTATTTTAATGCTTAACACCAACATCAATGTTTATAGATTTTTATTATACCCACGTTTCGTTCTTTGATAAAAACACGATCACCAACTAAAGTAACATCCCATGCCGATCCTATACCATCGAAAAAAACCCATTCCTTAAGAAGTGCCATAAACGCTCTCATGATGAAAGATGCAAATAAATGCATATGAAGTCTGTTTCTTGGATTTCTAAGTCTTCTGTTATTAATAAAAAATGCCACGAAATTATAGGATTTATTTATCATATGGAATTAATTGACAATGAATATCGTTACGACGTACCTGAGAATAGTGAAAATTGTCATAGCAACTAATAACGTTGCGAATGACGATGCATATCCGATTTGAGATACGGTTTTGATTATCGGTAACCATTTCTATAGAAGAGAAACACACACGCACAAATATACAATCACAAGAAGAAAAATTAACGATCATTAATTAGAATAAATTCTGTTAGCACTTTGACTGCCACGTCGAATTCACTTGTTTTGCTCAGAACGTCGCGATAGTATTGAAAAGAATCTTTTATTTGTTGGTGTACCAATAAAAATGTTTAATCGTTCAACGGTGCACTTTTTATTTTAATTAACAGTAATGCTTTAAATGCGCCAACTGTAAATTTTCATTCAACTTTTACTATTTCAATAGTTGACATGCTCCGGTAACATATGACCCAACATGTCAGTCAACGTGTTAATCAAAATAATTATCGTTAAAAATTAATATAAAATAGAAAAAGAATATATTAATATCCTTACTCCGAGTAACGAATTGTTTTCCAGTTTATCATATTTCCAAAGATACGCTGTACCTAAATTATTCGTGCTTATGCATAAAGTATAATTACTCCAAGCGACGATACTTTGATCATTTTTATAACGTTGATCATCGATTAAACAAAATTCACTTGAGATCATCGTGACAGTGTCTAATAACGTGTTGTTTAATTTATTCAATATATTCGATTCGTTGTTAAACATTTCCGTAGGTTCTTTGATTATTTGTGTAGATGAGGAAAACAAATCGTAAACAACAGTTCCTAGAATTAATCTCGATGGACATAGAACTATGGCTGTTCGAGATGCAAATGTACGTGGCCAACACAATAATTCATCAAAACTCGAAGGACATTGAGAAATTTCTGTACCAATCTTCATTCCTATTTCCTCTTCGCTTAGATTCCCTGCACAATGTCGTGTAATAAATAATATTGGTTTTCTTTCATTTTTTCTTTTTACAATCATTAGTTATCAGAGAGATATACACGCAAAAAGGTTGATCGAATGGAATAGAAAATAATTGAATGATTCAATTTTTGTATAAAAGAAAAATTGACTTTTACGTTCCCCGCTAAAAAACCGAAATTACTTTTTTGCCAACTTAATATATATATTTTTCTAATCCATGTTATCCATGTAATTTTCATTATACAGGTACACGTATATTAAAATTGTAAAATCACCATTTAGAAAGAATCGCTCACAAATGTCCTTTTGTTCGGTCAAAAATCGTTCCAACGTTTCTTTCGCCATTCTAAGATATAATATTGTAAAGAAATATAATATATAATAATAAATATACACACATGCATACGTTAGGTATTTTTGATTTCTCAAATGTAGAAAGTATTAAAATTTTTACGTACACGTTTATTTGATGAATCCTTTGGATATCCATGTTATCATTTGTTTGGTTTTTTTTAATCCTTGACGAACTTGTATTTTAATATTTGTTAATTATTTAATTGATATATTCGGTAAAGATTTAAAGAATTTCTAGATCGAACTATCTCACTGCACTGATTTCGAGTGTTTGAGGTCTTCCGGCAATCTTTCATATCCCTTACATTAATGTATGTGTGTGTGTGTATGCATGCAGGCGCACGCGTATCTATCGAATAATAACATCTAATCTCTACATGTGTATTTTATGTTTAAATTTGCCCAAGTGGTGTGGTCTCATCTGAAAACACTTTAATCCAATTTCCTTGGACATCGTTCGAAAACTATTATCGTTATCGTTACTTAGCATCTCAAACATAATATATCAATCGTAAAATGAAAGATTTGTCTTCTTTTCTATAAACAGTTTAATATCTACTCGTTCATTTTTATAAAACTACTTCGATCAATTTCTTTGAACTGCAGTAATCGATCAAAACCCTTTGACTTTTTTATTACCATCCATTAGATTTTTTAAACTAATATTGTTTTTAATTATCGATTGATGTATTACGTTGCAGGATATTCGATATCTTTTGAAGTGGTATTATATAGGAAATGGGAATAGAATAGTGAACATCTACAAAGAAGGTTGTTTCGTATTAAAATTCAGTTTATTTTAAACATTTGTTATTCGCATTTTTTAACAGAGAGTATATCATTTCTTAGAACGATTGTTTTTCTTGTATGAACATTTTTTGCCATTTTAAATCAATGATGATAATAATAATATATAATTATTAATAATAACTTAATAATAATAATAATCGTATAAACGCAGGAATATGTCCCATTAATATTACGCGTGTGATTTCATTACTTTATAATATTACTATTACTATTTGTCTCTGGCTAGTTTGTTCATCTAAGGCTCTCCATCCTTCTCCCGATTTTTTAGTTTCATTCAATAACAAGGCGGAGTAGTATTAACCCGTAACGGTCGCACATCGAAACAGGTTTACTGGACCCCACAAAAAAAAAAACGTCTGCACTTATTGAACTCTGCAGGTCAACTTACGCGGTAAAGATATTTGTGACGTGTTGAAAACTGCTGTTTAGGGTTCAAGAAACAACAAATGGCGCAATAAATCTGATTTCGAAAAATGATTCTCAACTTAAAATAGCCCCAAAGTTTGTCTGGAGTCCACTGGGGACCCCGTGTGACCGTTGCGGGTTAAAAAAATATATATAACACTAGAAACGAGATAATATTTTTCATTCGTTAGAATAACTGACTAATATAAAACAACATCGCGGATTTCATTTCATTGCTTTTTATTTATTTTATTTTCCCCCGTTTACGATTATCAATAATGTGTCAGTAAGTAACAGTAAGTACAGCAGTTAATTTTTTCATCCTGTTTCGTTTCTCTTTTTATTTGTTTCCTCCTCTTCTATCATCTTAATCCCCCTCTTCTTCTTTTGATCTGCTTCTTTCCTCTTTCCTTTTATTATTGCTTTTCATTCTATCCATTCCTCCTATCATCTCATCTTCTACTCTGATCGTATAATATTTTCGTCTATAATAACACAATGATTTTTTGGATAATACTTTCACGCGTTACACATTTTCACCATCGATATCTTATTTTTATATATTTGGGAGAAAGAAGAAGTGCTGATATAAGAATATAATAATATACCCACGGTGGTATTTTCCTTTCTCCTATTTTTAAACATTTGCGAATATTTTGTTTTTGTTTTTTTTTTACATTTCTAGAAAAACACTTAAAAACTACTACAACACTATTCTCCCCCACCTCTCCTATTTTTTATTTTGTTCTCTTATTTCATTCGGGAAAAACTGAACACGGTGTATGGTCGGGTATTTAAGAATGCAAATATAGCATCTATAATAATTCTGCAAAGCTGGCTGCGAAACGATAAAAACGATCTTCGAAGTTTTCAACACGTACAGTCGAACCTGTTTCTATGCTCTTTTATCCAATTATTATTGTTTCCTTTATTTGTTTGTATGTTTTTTTTTTTCATTTTTATGTTTTTCTTTTCTTTTTATTCTTTTTTTTCCCCCTTTCTCAACGCGTGTTGCCTATCCCATTTTTATAAGTAAAATCTGCATCGAATATCCCCCCATTATTCCCTCTTTCATTTTTTTGTTTTTATTTCCTTTTTTTTACTCTAAAACTCTTTAGTAAAAGATATCATTAACGCAATATATTTATTATTTTGTTGTCGCGCTAAACATTAGCGAAGTTATTATCAATTTGTTTTGCCTAGTATTATATAGAAGCAATTTTTCTTCTCACGTTGGTAATTTCTAATCGATTATTCGAACAATTATTTATTTTGTTGGAAAATACACAATATATATATATATGTGTGAGTGTGTGTGTGTTTTGTATTCTTGTATATTTATTATTACTATTAATTTTTTCTTTTATTTCTTCTTCGATTTAAACCAACGAGTAATTGCTCGACACATTTGGTATATACTATATATATATATATATTTTATGAAGATTTGACTAACAAAGCTAACACGAGCACTTCGTAGAAATTTAAGTCAATGGACGAAAGTACCTTTTTTACCCTTTCCTAAAAATTTCATCAACTTGTTCGTTTATTTATTAGCTATGATCGTTTTATCTAATTGATCCTTCGTATATATGACCAGATCTATTTAATCCAACGATCAACGCAAATAAATAATACGTTGCATTAAAAAAGTTATGTTTTTTTTGTATTTTTGTTTTCTCTAAAAATTGCAATTAAAACATAAACTCTACAACGATTTTATTAAAATTTCTACCCCATTTTTTTTACTTTTTTCTTGTTTGTTTAAATCTAAACAAAGGGAAGAATGAAAGATGAAAACGAAATAGCACTATAGCCAATAAAATGACTACTAGGACTCGTAATCTCATTGGGATAAATAAATGTTCGGTGTGCACTAATCGTTCGTACGTTACGTGCGCATTCCTGTCATCTTTTTTTCTTCTTTTTAATTATTTTTTTTTTATAGATCTTTCATCACCTGTATCCCCTTAACAGAATTTAGGAACGTACACGTGACCGTAACGCACACACGCACTATTTAAACCTGATTGCGATGCGCGCTACGATTGAACTTTTTAAAAGGCACTTCGAACAGAAACCCAAAAGAATATTCTTTTATTTTTTTTTTTATTTAAGGAGGAACATCTGAGCTTTGCGGGGTATGGTGCAAGGGGAGGACCAGATATTCTAATTAGCGGTAATGTTTTAAATGCATTAAAGTTTACTGATACAAAAATTCAGAGCGATCTGACAGTTTTCATTTCGACTGATGTTCCTCCTTAAACGGAAACACACATTCGATGTGCATTTATTTATTTATTTGTTTGTTTAAAAAAAAATTAAAAAAAGTAAAAAAAAATGATGTCTCGTATCGTCTCCGATTTTCATTGCTCTTATTTCTTTTTCTTATTTTGTTAGATCATTTCTCAACTCAACACTTGAATAATCTTAAACCCTTAATATACAATAACACCGCACACCACGCTATACACTTACATACAGCGACACTATGTACACATACAAAGCTTATCATCATCATCATCATCATCATTTCACGTTTATCTTTAAAAGGATCTATCCCATCATTTTATATTTGTAAGTTATTTCTTAATTTAAACGTGACCGGGGTACTTTCTATTCGTTTCCTATGATTAAACGATTCGTTAATTAATTCGAATAAACTATTACTATTATAATTACTATTATTACTAATTACTATTACAGTTACTGGCTACTGTCATTATTGTTTTTTCTGCTGTGCTCGGTATTATCGCAAATAAAATAATTAACTAATAAGATTAATTATCATTTCTCCGTTAATTCCATATAATGTCCCAATGACTGAAAAAAAAACCTTACGACGACTACTATCGTTTGGGACAGATCGATAGGTATTTTTTCTTTCTTTTTTTTTTGTTTTTTTTTTTATAGGTACCGGTCCGTTAAGAGTGCGCGCGCGAACCGGAAGAAAAATTCTTCTTTACTTATGGTTAATGTTTAATCTTTAATCCTTCGAGGAGAAAAAAAAAGAAACGTATGTATTAGTTCGTTAATACTTATCTTATATTCTAGGAGGCCATTGTTATAATCGCGAATCGCTCATCTTCGTCGGCATATTTTTATTCTTCGTCTTCTTATGTAGCAAGTATCGATAAACGCAAACACGAGGATTCATGGCAGTCACGAGTATCACCATCACCACCACACATCGATGAAACTCGGATCGATGTCTTTTTATTAATATTTTTTTTTTTTTAATTAAGAAATATCCTAACGAATATTCTACAAACACCCGGACTAATCTCGAATGTATTTTTCTTTCATTCTTTCTTTCATTCTCTTCCTCTCTATGGATGCTTAAACGTTCCCATCAAGAGATACGGCCTTCCATTTTGGTTTTTCTAGCGTACTTTCGTCGCAATCGATCTCCACGATCCGATATAATAGAATAATACTTGTTCTTAATCATCTGACGATCGGTCAGAGGCATTTACCTGGATTCTGAGAACACCATTGTGGCCACATGGCTTCAGTTTTGATTCCTCGACTCGTTAATACTTCAATGTGAGCCGCTAGCCTCGTATAAACACTTTCGTCGGTAGAAAAGCCGGTGCTTGGTAAATCGCTCCTAGGATATAACAATAAAAATAAAGCAAAGAATAATTAATTAAACTTATAGGAAATGTGTGACAATTAGATTGAAGAAAATATATTACATAGTGAAGAAATTACCATAATCTTTCAGCGAGAGCCGATGCCCTTGGCCATACTCGTGGTCCTAAGGACGCCTGACCCATTTGTTCGCTCCAAATAGCAGCTTCACCGCCAAGAATTAAATTAATTTGCTGTTGATGATATTCCTTCCATGGTCTGTGATTGTAAACCGTTTGCCAGGTACGATATTCGCCGCATGCAGCTTCGCCGGTTTCTCTCCATCTACCAAACCCGCAATCCAAGTACCAAGCATCAACGTGAGACAAAATAACTCTAAAACCGTCTTCCAGAAGATCGGACGTTTCTAGCCAGTTGCTACCACCCCAAGATTGTATTACGTGTATTTTAGGATCGAAATAAGTTGTAATGTATGGACGTTTGGTAAGCGGTGAACTCCACAAAATGACGGCCTTCGGTACCTCGTCGTGATTAGCTTTGACCAAACGTTGTAACATTTTGGTTTCGAATTCTGCCCACATGGCATGATGGTCTGTCATATTTTGTGCTTGCATAGCAGCAGTTATGTTTCCATACTGAGCCCAACAATCTAAATTAACCTCGTCTCCGCCTAAGTGAATGATATCACGTACTTCGGTCAAATCCAACAATTCTCTGTAAAGACCTTCCAGTATTCTATAGGAGTGCTCGTTTATCGGATTTAATTGACCGCAGTTTGGTTCACCGCAGTAAGACGTCCAAGGTTGTTGGTCCACGCAAAGTGCTAGTTCGCCATAACCATGCTCAGCTCCTAAGGAACAATTTCGGTTAACTTCATTTCGATTACACTATTTTAGCGGATTAGGGTCAACATTTCATTCCTTTTTGTAGGTGTACATTTGAGGTATCAGAAAACGCGATGCATTTAATTTGGTATAAAATTAATAGACGACGTTCCGATAATTACGTCAATTAAAATTGAATATTAATTGTCGAGAGAAAATGAAATATATAATGAACAAAATAATAAATAAAAGTAGATCGTCAGAGATTGTACTGACCCCATTGCCAACCAGCACCAGCATGAGCAGGAGAGTCTATCTCAACTAGGACCCTAACCCCTCGTATTCTTGCATAATCGGCTAGATCTTTAACGTCATCCGGGGTGTAAACTTGATCGCCACTGTAAGCACCCCATCTGGCCATTTCCGGAAACTGTACCGAGTCAAAGGGGAAGCTCTGAGAATCCGTTAAGTGCCAATGAAAGGTGTTCAGTTTCGAGGCAGCCATACCGTCGATCAATCTTTTTAGTTGTTCGATCCCGAAGAATTGTCTCCCTGTGTCGACGAGTAGACCACGATATGAAAATACTGGTTTGTCCTCGATAAAGGCACGCGATAATACACGTAGAGAACCTTGCCTTTCGGCACTATCGTCCCACCAAATCATTTGTCCAAGCGTTTCCAATCCGTGGCGTACGCCGTAATAACTTTTACCCGTTATACGTGCTTCTAAAATTTTACCCTTCAAATAAAGCTCCAGGGTGTAAGACTCGTCCGTGTCGATGGTTAATTTGGTCCCACGTGAATTACCAGCACTCAAATATATCAGAAAACTATCGATTCCCGATCTACCTTTGGCATTTGACACTCGAATCAAACTTCTTATGTTTCCTATAATGGAACGAAATAAAAGAGAATATTAAAAAGCATCTGTGCTTTTAAAGTCTCATTGAGGAAAGCGTATTGAAACGAATGGAGCATGTTTTGATCGAATAAACAGCTTTTGAAAAAAGATTTATATATATTTATTTAAAAATCTGATATTTCATGCGCACCGACCTAATATCTTTTAAACAATTCAATGATTTACCTAAGAAAACGTCTTTGGCATACTCCAACAATGTTTTAACTTCACGATCGCTAGTATTCAAAGTGACGAATTCGATTTGTTGCAAATGCATGGTAACACTGTCATCCCCAAGAACGATATTTCCTGTAGGTCTGGGCCAGAGAAGACGAGTGTTACCACCACAAAGGGCTGTACACGTTGCCAAAGATACTTTCGACGATCTTACGGCCCTTCTCTCGCAACGACCAGCAACGCACATCCATGACCAAGGACTTTGAAATACCCTGTGAAAAATACTCATTACGTTAAACTAATGACGATAATAATAATATCTAATATCTAATATCTCAAACGAATAAATCGAATCATCGACGTATCGTCGATTAATAAATAATACACGCGATAATTAGCAATTTGTTTTCCTCTTGAAAATAATTGCAGGTTTGAAAAGCTTCACACAAAAATATAAAGGGAGAAAAACAAAGGTAATAAGTAGATTGGATTTTTGCGTGATCGTGATTTTTACAACGTATGTATGTGTGGTGTATTTGCGATATAATTTAGGTATAGATATGTCGAAAAAAGAAAAAAAGAAAAAGAAAAAGATAAAAAGTCAGGCCAAATAAAAGCTTATGCTGATGTGTCCTGATAAATAAGGATTTTAATTGTACCGGTAAAAAAAAAAAGAACCTATCACATACTGATCGGTCAATTGATCAATTTTGTTCGCTATAGTTTTGTTTCTTTTCTTTCTTAACTTTAATTCCTCATTTATCATGATATTACCAACACAGATATACAGAATACTAAAGGAGAAAAGAAAAACGAACAAACACATATCTGTTTAAACATTTCTGTGACAATAAGGAGAACACACAACACGTTGGAGATGACGGAGAAAAATAATCTCGCAAGCTTTGATCTTTTATTTGTTTTAAAAAACGAACCGATTTGTGAGACTAGCAAATACACGATGGATAAAGTTTTAAGTTGACTATGTCAGCTGTTTTTGTATTGAATAATTGTACAAAATTTCAAATCAGTTGATATTGAAAATCTGAACTCAATTGTAAAATCTTAATCGATGGGATTAAAAAGAAAATTAGACTTATTCTCATTAATCGTTCATCGTGTTGTTTCTTTTTTTGAACAGAGACAGTCAACTTAAAACGTGATTGGTCGCATAAGACAAACGCACACGGATAAGGCTGGTAGGGTGAGAGGGGGGACGTTAAGATACTCCGAGATTTTTTTTAAAGATCATTTTCTTATCGTACGTCCGTTCGTGATCGTCATCACCATGACCACCACCACCAACACGTCCGGTAGAGTTCTTTTTCCTTGACACATCATCAATGTACTCGTATAGACGATCCTCAGGATTTTTGATGCTCTCATTATCGACCAAGAAGGTTACCAATCCCTGTTCGAATTCTTCCAATCTGCGTTTGATGTTTAAGATACGAGTGCAACAACAAAAATAAATATTATAAAAAAATATTTCTTTGTTTTTGGTTTTATTTTCTTTAAACTCATAATGACGTCCACGATATTATCATTATTATTATTATTATTTACAAGGGATTACGATTATACAATTATTATGTGTACCAAGCATTAAAGACCTTCTAACAGCTTAAAACTAACTTTTCATAATTCCGCATATATAAATAAAAAAAAGAAGAACTTTATCGATGTTTTAACATATCCGGCATTGACATTGGAACGTTGTCATCACAACCACTTAAACTTTGTCTCTGTTTCTTCTTCGTGTATTAAGTATACATACCATAAACGTGTATGTCAGTACATATATCTGTTACTACTACTGCTACTACTACTGCTACTACCATAAATATACCATAAACGTGTATGCAAATATATATACCTATTACTAAACCACTACTGTTATTAATACCACTACTACTAATACTACTACAACTATTACGTATGGGTAATATAATATCGACCATGGCTATTTAGAGTTTTAAACTCACCGACGTGTCGTGAAGGGCTGCAACGAGGCAAGTGGCGGTGCATGCGCGTACATGGCAATAAGAAGTACGCCGGTTATCAAAACGAGGAAGAGGAGAATCCTCCTCATCCATCCGCTTGGCAGGCTACCCCCCATTCTGGCTAATCTACAAACAAAATCAATGGGACCGTTTTTAATTTTCATTCCATTTAAAGAACCATTTTAGATAACAAGGCCATCAAAAACAATTGCTACGATCTTTGACAATAATCATTATTCGTTATTTATTTCTTATTTTATAAATCATCTGAAATATATCAACAACACGTGCCTGTTAATTTTGATTAGTCCTGTTGCATGTGTTTAGCTAAATAAATAATTCATTTGGATGGAAAGGAAAAAGGGAGTAAAAATAACATTTTTATTATTCATTTGAGATTGGTACATAATTAACAATTATTCATTCATAAATAAAATGTTTGAATGGTAGGAATATCTTCTCTAATCTTGTTTCTATTAAATAAAATGAATAATATATTATATATATTAGGACCTTGAATAAGTTCTTGGTTTTTTGTTCACCTGACGCAACTCTGACGCAGCCATAACGCTTTTAAACGTTTCGAAACTGTTGACACATCTACTTGTAATATTTTTCTAAACTCTGCTACAGTCTTGACATGAGTCTTGATCAATCCATTTCTCTAATTCTTCGTCTTGAAACTTTGTTGGTGCGAAAAAACGGCGAGAACTTATTTAAGGTCCTAATAATTTAAAAAAAAGACCATACATAATGTTATACCTATAAACGTATGCCTTGATGAACGAAGAACGTCGTAGAAATATCATATTAACTATTAGAAATACACTCTGTACGATCTTATACCACGGTATTTCTCTTTATGACGATTAGAAGGTTCCACTTGCAGTTTCTTCAAACTGGAACGAGATCATCGATCGATAGGACGTCGGACTGACAGTGGACTTAAACTATGTTTCAAATGAGTCGATAAAAAAAGACTATAGAGAAACACAAGGTTTCTTCCTCATTTTTACAAGTAATAATAATAATAATACACGTTATTAAAAATGATAATTTCTAGATAATGTTTTGTTGTTTCAATTTCTATCAATCTAAAATATTATTATTTTGTGGATTGCATGAGAATTATACGAGTCTGTTTAAACTATAAGTATTTGATTTAAAATCAATCGAAAAATGAGAGAGATAGAGAGAGATGATTAAAAAATGATTGACAAGAATAAGGAAGAAGGGAAAGGGAAAGAAAGGAAAGGCAAGGAATAAAGGAACAAAGGAATAAAGAAAGATTACCCGATTATAAGTTGGAATTAGATACGATGACGGTAAGAAAGAACGTTTTGATACTAGGCACGAGGAGAAGGGTGTTGCTAAATCGCGTGCGTCGCGACGCCGCAAACCGTCCTGGCGTAGCCAAGCAACCCCACCGAAGGGTGGTTTGATGGGTGGTGGTAGTCAGACGAACGCTCGAGACTCATAGTCTCAGTTAGAGTATTAGTCTAAAACGAAACTTTATTGGAAACGGATCGAGAATTAAAGGGGGTGAAAAATAAAAAACACAAAAAGAAGAAGAAGAAGAAGAGGAGGATACACAGAAACCTAATTTCGAAGAAAATCCTATCTACGATTAATCCAGATCCACGTGAAACAATGTCACCTTTAACATCGATATAGATCTAATCGTAAGCTAAACTTTTTCATACTAATCGATCGTATACCGATCATCTGTTTTAATAATTAAAATCTTAACTATTGCTCTTTTTTTTTATTAATAATATTCATCGTATATATTGGTCCTTGTGTGTTTTTTTCTTACATTGAATATATAATTTAAAGGAAGATGAAAGAAATTGTTCGAATAAAATGACTTCGGTGAAAGTATCGACGTGTTTTCGGTGAATTAAGGAAGAGTTGGGTGGGGGTCGGGGGAATCTTCGAAGAGGGTCAAGGGGGGAAGAAAAGAAAGGGAAGGGACTGCTGCTGATCGTTAAATGCCGAGAGAATCGAAACGAAAACGAGGACGACGAGAGGTCGGATGACAAGGACGACAGAAACGTTGCTTGGTGGATTTCGATCGAAGTGATTTTATCAGGATGCAAAAAAAATAGGCTTGGCGGGTAAGTGAACGCGCCTACTTTCGTGCGATTTTTTAACATCTACATACTACACACCTTACTTATATGTATGTACACGTATACACCGGGTAAGAATAATATAGGTACGCAGGAAAATCGATTTTCATTAGAGAACAACACTTTGTTTCTGTTCCTTTAACTTGACTAACACAAACACACATACGTACACATTCACACACGGGCAAATACACGTATACAAATTCGTTACCAACAATTCCTATTCGAATAATCCTAATTGTAAGGGCATAGTATATTGCATCTTTTGTTTCGGGAGTAACACGACTAACTGTGTTATCGAGAACACCTGTGGAGCTTATCTTCGCAATGAGAGAAATCTCGATTAATGTATTAGCTTGGTGCATATAAAATGTCAGCATATTTTGATTGAATAAAAACAGCTTTTGAAAAAAGATATGCAGTTTTATATATTCGCTTAAAAATTCGACATTTAATATGCACCAACCTAATAAAATCTTTAGTAATTTGATCATCAGCAGCAGTAACGATCAACACGTGTAAACGTGTAAACTATCCTTTACTATTCATATTTATATTTCTTTTGTTTTCTTTAATTAATTTACATTTTATTTTCATTTTTTTTACGTAAGATATAAATATATCTAATCAATCGATCGAAGATATACATATCGATATATATTTTTGTTAATTTTTATATCAGTAACTACATAATAAATAAGATAAAAAGAATCACTACAGAAACTCCACGTGTACTCGTATCAGACTATACGCGAAAAAGAAGTCAGCTGACAACGTTGATTTGTTAAGCAAGGTCAACGTGTGGTAGAGACTGCGGTAAATAAATTTGATCCTCGAAGAGGAGACCTTGTTTTATTTTTATTTTTTAATCGATTGATATTTTATTCGATGTTACACGCAAGCATTCATTTCGAAATTTCTTTTTTACTCTTTGAAAAAGTTAAATTTGTTGATTATCATTGCGTGATTATCTACTCCAATTTTGATGTCTTATTATCTCATGTATTCGCATTTATAGATATCATTATTAATACTTTTATTACAATGAATTGAGATAATAAATTGGTAATAAATTATTCACGCATGTAAGCAAAATTTATCTCTTCCTACATATTTAAACGGGAGAAGAACAATATATTCGTCCCTGAACGAAAAACAGAAGAATTTCTTTTTTACGAGGATGAATGAAATAATTTTTCTCTTATTTAAGGTACAATTATTTTCGAACAGAAAAAAAATAAATATTGATCATTGTTGTTAACGATAAATGTACGGGACTTACTGTATTAGGCGTATCAACGAACTCCTTCATCCAAAATCCTTTCTTCGTACTGCATCTACAACATATACGTTGATAGAAATAAACGATGGGGAAAATTAGATGAAACATTTTCATGGGGAAATACTATGAAACAAAAAAGTGCTTGTATAATACCAATTTGTATACTTAATATCGAATTTTACTTAACGAAACTATTTTTTAGTTTACATTCATACATTTGACATTCTTTTTTAATGCATCTCATTTTTTTTGTCTTTATATGAAAAATATTAAATAATATTTAATTATTATTGTTTCAGATTAATTCAAAAAGAATTATTAAAATAATATAATATTTGAATGAAAATGAAAATAAGATGACGAATAATAGAAAGAACAATCAGGACGATAAAAAGATTCGTGGATTATGTTATAATCATATGTTAACAAATATATATACACGAAACCGATTAAAATTCCAATCTAACGATGATAATAATAATAATAATCATCGAGGATAATAAAACATTTATTAACGAAAGGTTCTGATTAAAAAAGTATATTATCGTTAGGATAAGAGAAATTATGAAGATTTTGTTCTCAAATAAAGAATAATATAATAATAATAATAATAAGAAGAAAAAAAGTATGTCGAAGTATCGAAAGATAAGTCTGATTTCGTGCCTTTTATTCGTGTTTAACCAACTGTGATTGATAATGATGATGGTATAATCGAAATTTATTCTCAATTAATAATCACAAAACGCAGGTTAATAAAGAGACTGAATTAAATATAACAATAATGTAAAAAAAAAACAAAAAGGGGGAGAAATAAAAGCTATGAGAAGATTAGCTGTGTTGGCTGCGGTGCAAGTCGCCCAAAATCATTCAAATAATATCGTACATGATGTCGATGATGGTAAATTTATCGAATCTGATCATTCGAATATTTTGGGATACAATGTTACATCTAACATTGGTAATACAGGAAAGAATGGTCACTTTGAAACTGACTTGCATGGTCAAGTAAACATTTTACTTGGAGGGTAAATATTTATTTTCATTAGAATTAATATTTTAACAATCTTTAATGAAAATATAAAATGGCCTGAACGACAAGTCAGGTAAAAATGTCTTGGCACGGAACGCGTTAATGAATGATTTTAATAACGATCTATGTGTTTCAGAGCTATGCTTAGCGGTGTGATCATGGTACTGATAGTGATATGTTATTGCTGTCATAAAAATATGAAAAAGTATCGACCACAAGAATATTCTCATTATTGGAGACCCGAACCAGATGTTCACAGTCTCGAAGTATTCACTATGGATTCCCATATCACGGTTAAATCTAAAACACGATTTTATTACTCATAGGGATTATTCTCTTCTTGCTTGTTAAATATCAGAGATAAGATTAAAATGTACAAAAAAATCATGAGATACTTATCAAAAAATAATATATAAAGTGATACTAATAAAGTACACTCTTTCTTTCTTTCTTTCTTTCTTTCTCTCTTTCTCTCTTTCTCTCTCTTTGAATATTGGTTTTCATATGTTATATTAAAAATAATACTTTAATGGGTAAGAGTGATTTTTATAAAAAAAAAACCATTTCGTTAATTCTGTTTACACTGTGATCACAGTGCCCGGAACGAGTAACAATTACGACGAACCCGGAAGATGGAACCCAAGCTGCACTTCCTTGTCCGTTGATGACACCAGGCCCACCACCACCGGCTTACGAGAGTCTCATTTTCGATCCGCAAAGTTTGCCATTCTCTAACGAGAAAAAGGATACTACCACCACAACAGAAGTATCTACGATGAACGAGTTGACGATTAACGAAGAAGATCCTTCTACGTTTAACTCGGAAACTGGTCAATCGAAGAAAGATGATAATTCAATCGACGACAAAGATTTGCCTACCTACGAAGCTGCTTTGAAATTAGAAGCTGACGGATACGTTTAAAGTTACACACTCTCTCACACACACGCGTTTATTTATAATTTTAAAGTGAGACGGTGAAAGTGCCTCTCTCATCCTCTGCTCACCCTCTTCTCGCTCTCTCCCTCCAACCATAAAATCGACTAAGTTTTCTCATTCGTTAAAAAAAGAAGTCAAGGAAGATGAAAAATAGTAACACGTTGGGATGAATCTAAAATAGATAGCACCTATTCAAAACTATCATCAAGATTCTATTCTATTAAATCCCTTATGGGGATACATTTGATACGTTTCAGAATGTCATGCTCATTCGTTTCAAACATTTCAACAAAAAGAGTTAATAAATTATAGTTCTTTGAAAAACGATCGATTAAAAACACTTTGCCCAGTTGCATGAAAGCAAATCATGCTTTGAATCTTGATCATTCCTTATTATTTCCTAACGATTTGTTGTAAGTAGGTCAACAAAAAAACATAAACAAGAATGTTAGACTAATTTACATAAGCGTATATATATATATAGAATAATTAATGTAAAAAAGTATCAACGAATCGATGTGAGAGGAGTAAAGATGATGAAACAGATCTCAGTAACTAAAATCTAAGTCGGTAGAAAATAAAGATAAAAATAATTATATATGTAAACCATTAAGTAGATAAATTATGAAGGAAAAAGATTATCACATATGTATCATTGAATTTAACGAAACATAAATCATAGAAAATGAAATCAGAAACTAGGTTGTATGAATCATGCTCGGATGCAAATGATAAAATATAATTGATAGTACACACGGTTATCTAGCATGTTAAAATAAATTTCAACTAAAACAAGCATATTTATCGTACAATTTCCTTTTTCTTTCATTCTTTTGAGTCTCATCGATCTATTAGATTGGTGCATACGAAATCTTGGATTTTCTTTACACGCGAATATTTGTCTCCCTGTTTTCGTTATACTTTTGTTTTTTGCATAAACCTCGTTTATAGTCGTACTGTCCATTGCCAGAGTCACGTTTCAACAAAGGAGATTTTCTCGTAGTATATTGCAGGAACGTGAGAATATTCAAACGATTTGTTAACGATCTAACGAAGTAACAGACCAGAGAGACAGAGATAGCGCCAGATACAGACAGGGCAGGAGAGGACAAATCAGACAGACAGATAGACCAGACAGACAGGCCAGACCTGAGAGGCTGCACAGCCGCAACAGTATTGCGTTACATCCGCCAGTAATCGTTTGTTTTACGACCTCGTGGGGATTTATAATTCAGAGATCGAGTCAGCCAGAAACGCTTGAAAGACTTCTATTCGATTCTATTCTAGTTCTAACGTGAACTCTTTCTCCCTCTCTCTCTCTCTCTTGTTATATTTCTCTCCCGTTCTGTTATTCACCTAACACCTAGACTTATAGTTAGCGTAGTAGTACCCACGTAATAGGATATTTTTGACCGAGACGGCTTCTTGTGGAATCAACATGGGAGATTTAGGCACTTGTATGATATCGCCATTGGACATAATTTCATGAATCTCGTTTATCTGATCCCTCATTTTTTATACACACACCCTACCTGAATATTAATATTATATTAAAATTAATATAAAAAAATCCTTTTCTCTTTTCTTTTCCTCTTTTTTTTCTAGAAATAATGAATGAAACAAAAACGAAATAAATAAATAAAACAATAGGAAGATGATCTGTGGATGCAAATGGAAAAATACTGTTCCAACAATAATTTCCACTTAATTGTCACCAATTTGGGTAGAAAATGATTACGGTAGAGGACGAATTGGTCGTGATTATCTTTACAGATAGATTATTATCTGAAGAAAGAACTTGGTAAACAACAACTGTTCGTTATTTTTCTGTTTTATTATTATTTTTTAACTATATATATATTTTTTTTTATCTTTATTATAGCTGGAATAAATCGAAAGAAAATTATAGCCTTTAACTATGCGATTACTAAACCAAGTTAATATACACTTTATGTTAGTTGTAATAACAAACGTTGAAAATTACAAGGCGTTCCAAAAAGTCACTTCATCGATTAGAAAAATTAAAAATTGTTATTTATTTTGTTTTTTTCCTGGTAGTATTTTCGAAACGACGATGCATATCCTATTAGCTTGAACTTTTTGTATTAAGAAATAATAATGATATATGACCAAGAAAATATATTGCAGTTCTATTTTAAATAAATCAACATCGATGTATTTGTCTTGTTTGTTTTTTTTTTTATTTTCTTCAGTTGGAAAAATAGATTTTGAGATAACTTGTATATTAAAACGTGGAAATATCTTAATTACACCCATACGCTTTTCATTCTAAAGGCACTTATTTTAACTAACAGGAGGTATTATTTATACTCGTTCCGATATTACAAGTTTCGGTTGCGTTTACTGATAACTATGGGATGATGATTCTAATTAATACGGTATCTTGTATCAGTATAGAGTTGAAAGTAACGTATGACTTAGTTTTAAGTCAATTATCGTATCATAGTATCCTATTATAAACTATATTCATTTACATGTATTGTACGTGTAAGCATGTCTTCTTGTGCACGTGTATATTTTATAACGTTAATTAACTGATCATAATGAAATTCTGATAATGACAATGGCGATATTCTTTTATTAAAGCACATAGGCTTTTACATAGATATTCGAACAAAGTGAGAGGGTGACCTTAATTCGTCGACGTTATGCCAACAAAATCGAAACACGGTCGTTTTAAAGATAACAAAAGTACTATTAATTAAAAAAAAGACTGATTTTAATCGACTCTGCAGTTAGGGTTGCATCAGGGCTGCGTCAGGTGAAAAAAAAGGTGAGAACTTATTCGAGGACCTAATAATATTTAAAAAAGAAGCGGGAAGTATAAAAATACGAAACACAAATCACGTTACAAGGGTGAAGATTGATAGAAAAATTATTCTTTTATTAATATCGATCTAATTTTTATTTATAGGAAGAAAGTAAGTTGTTTTTTGGTTTTGATCGATGCTTAAAAATTAGCCCACTGTCCTCATATTACCTACATACAAATAATAATAATAATAATAATAATAACAATAATATCGGTGGAAAAAAAGAACGATTACTTGTCTTCGTAACAAGGACTCTATAGCGAACATAATCGATTAAACAAATAAAATTGATTTACGTAATATAAGCCCCGTTTATGTGCGTTTTCAAATAAACCATTAAAACATTCACGTAGAACACAACTATCATCGATAAAAAAAAAAGGAAAAAAAAGAAAGAAACCTTGACGATGAAGGGGAAAAGTTAAACGAGTCGCACGCGATAAAAAGTTTAATCTATCCTCGATTTGCTAAATAATGTTTGAAAATAAAAAAAAATACTTTTTCCAAGATCTACTTTGCGAAGCGTGCACGAGTGAATTCTACGAAATGAATGAAAAACTATACCATGGATAATAGTAAAACTATATAAATATACATAGGAGATAGAATAAAAATCATTAATTGGAATAAAGAAAAAGATTTTAACTTATCATCTTATATCTATTCAAAGATAAACAGAGAAAAAACAATGATACTATTTAAAAACCAAAAGAAGGAGTTAAAATTTATCTCAACGTTCCAAGAATAATTCCAACTTCTTCCTTTCTATCTTATCTATATCTATAAATCTACATATCAAAAATCTATCTATCTACCTATCTATCTCTCTTTCTCTCATTTTAATCCTATATCTTCTCTCGCAGGATCTGACAAGGAAACTTACAGATAAAAAATAAAGATTAAGATAAGATAATAAAATAATAAAAAAGAGAAAAATAGAAAAATAGAAAAATGTAAAAATTGTTAAAGAAAAGAAAAAGAAAAACAACTTACCTAACCTTGCAAGACCGACCACGTAGTGTCAAATAATTTTTCGAAGAAAAATCTCTTCGGTCTCGATCCCAGATAAACGAAGACGCTCTTTTCCATCCACCGTCAGTGTAACGCTTGTAACACTTAACCATACGAAAAAGGCACTTTTTCACGCCAAATGAAAATATCGTAAAAAGATCTTTGTAGTAAGGTCACGCGTGTAACGGTAAGCAGCTTCTGCCATGTCAAAAGAGAAAGAGAGTAACTCTAAAAATGTATGGGATTTAACGCGCGCGCACGCTCCGATTTGACTCCGCACTGCTTCTCTCAATGCTAACACTGCAATTGCTGTTACTGCTGGTAGTGCTGCTGCTGGTGCAGCTTCTTCCACTCCTAAACGACCTTTACCTGACGTCTAGCCGGACTGGCGCTCGCATCTGTCTGCCTGCTGCTGCTGCTGCTGCACTCCGCTCGTCCCTAACCTCTACCTCCACTTCTTACGAATTGCATATACAGAATGACTGTGATTGATTAATATTCCGTTAGGGTGAGCCACTTTTACACCCTAACAGCACCCTCAACACGTAACCTATCGTTAACCAACCACAACGATGCTTGTAAAGAGCGCCATTTATCTATCTTATTTAATTTCGTTTAAATTGTTTATCGTTTTTTATCGTTTCCTTGCTTAATAAATAATAAATAATTATAACAATTATTTATTAAGAATTTTTTTCGAAGTATGCTTGTATTGATTAAACAAATATAAAATTATATAATAACGTAATGAGATAATTAAAATTGGTTAAAGGATGTGACAGCAAATCGTTTACCGATAACTAACTATATCTAGTACGGTTTTAAATGTCCGCAGAGTATTATTCGCATAAATTGTATATTTCATTGGTTATATTATTTAAATTTTAGATAATTAAAATCAAATTGTTACTGTATCTGCTTAAAGGTATATTATCGTCGTTTAAACGGATATGATTAATACCCGCGACAATATTTTCGATTAGGTTAGAATTGTAATGGCAGCATTTCTTATTGACGTGTCATTGAGTTACAAATGGCGGCTACCGATGAGCCTGTTTCTGTCGTAGAGAAAAACATCGAAAAGTTAAATATTTCGGAAAGTGATTCAAATAAAAACGAGGATGACATTAAAAGTGGAGAGATTTATGAACCACATTTATGGGGTTTCGAAACACGAGAGCTCTACAAAATTGCGCTTAATTTCTATAAAGGTATATACGAATCTACTTAATAAATCATTGTCGTTATCTTCTTGTTTTGTTATTAGATTGTTAAGTTAAAAATGGTATGAAGAAAAAGATATTTAATGAGAGATTTATGAAATTATATTTCATTGAATTAATATGATTATCCTATAGTTTTCCATACATATATATATTCCTGTGAATAAATAGTTAATGTATTCATTAACATTTGATCATTGTTTTGTCAGAGAAAGAAGGAAAAGCCGTTCACCTTTCGTATGAGGATAAATTGAAACTGGTTGCATTTACGCAACAAGTAATGCATGGAAAATGTACAACTGAAAATGCTCCACCGTTAGGAGTTTTAGATGTTATTGGCAAAGATAGACGCCTTGCATGGCAAAATTTAGGAGATATATCTAAGGAACAAGCGATGGAAGGATTTATCGTTTTGTTAGACAAATTATGTCCTTTATTTAAAACAGTAGTGGAAGCACAGAAGAGAGATTTTGAAGAGAAAAAGCGCTTGAAGCAAGAGGAAGAAATCAAACATATAGAGGAAGAGAAAAGATTGGCGGAATTAGCGGAAGAAAAAAAGAAAGAGGAAGAGGAAAGATTGAAATTGGAATCACAGAAGAGGCAAATACAAGACGCGCTCAATCAACAAACATATTATCAATTTAAAGTGTACGCCGAACAACAATATCCTGGAAATCCGGAACAGCAAGCTGTTTTGATCAGACAATTGCAAGAGCAGCATTATCATCAATATATGCAACAATTGCATCAAAATCAATTAGTCATAGATGATCAAAAAACAGAAGAATCTAATGAGTTGGATGGTACAAATAAAGATACGGAAAAGATACCTATAGTCGAAAATGAATCGGCGCTTTTGCAAGACGATGATTCGGATGAGTTGCAAGAAGATTGGCCGCCTATTGCTCCCGCTGAAATGTGGACAAGAAAAGGCGTGGAAGAATTTAAAGAAACGATTAGAAAAGACAGAGGTGATGCTGTTATAAAGGTTGGCCATGGAGAAACAGTTACTGTAAGAGTGCCAACGCACGAAGATGGTTCATGTTTATTTTGGGAATTTGCTACTGATGATTATGACATTGGATTCGGCGTTTACTTCGAATGGTCTAAGTCTGATACGGATCAGGTATCTGTTCATATTAGCGAATCGGAAGATGACGAAGAAGATGAAGAAGAATATGAAACCCAAGATGATTTAGAAAGCGGAGGAATTAATGGAAATAATAGAATTGAATATAAACCAAGTACACCACCTATAAGCGTAATAGTACCTGTAAGTTTTACAGTATAACATTTTATTCTTCTTTTTAAAATTCTTCAAAAAAGAATATTTCTGTCATTGAATTTGTATATTTTTATCATAAAGATATACAGGAGAGATTCTCAGGACGAAGTATATGCTGGAAGTCATCAATATCCTGGACAGGTAAATGTAATGAACTGTCTTAAATTCTTATTTCGATAATCTCTAGAAGAAACTAGGAAAATTAGATCATTGTTTATTATTTAATTGCAGGGAGTATATCTTTTAAAATTTGACAATTCTTATTCACTGTGGCGAAGTAAAACACTCTACTATCGAGTGTACTACACCAGACCTGGATTTACAAAGGATTAGTTGTAATTGTTAAATTAAGGATTTATTGAGTGTATATTTGTTGTGCACTGGCTCGTCATAATCGTCTGCTGATATTGCTAGTCCAACTAAATAAAGTGTCCTATATCCTGTCTTTTTTCACGTAAGACAAGGTGTTCACTGTGCAAAAAAAATATATATATATATGTATGTATACACGCATATACTACACGTATATATTATACATGAAAATTAGTATTCGTACCCGCCTACTATAGGTTAATCAGTGATGTTAAATGGAAAAAAAAAAGAAGAAAAGAATATAAAAAAAAAGAGAACTATGAAAAGTTAATAAAACTTATAAAAAAAAAATATAAAAAAGAAAAATAAGAAAAAAGAAAAAGAAGAAATCTGTATTAATAAACATTTAGTATTGTCTGCTGCATGTATGTTTAAATATGATACGTAGGTTTCTCTTCGCCACACTTGAAAATCCTTCTTATATTTATTTCTTGATTCGAAAAATAACATTTAGATTTCTAATAAATCCTTTTATGTTCCTCGGTGGCCCCTCTACAGCTACCTAAAAGGTTTTTAATTTCTACATGGTACATGGGAAAAATTAGAAAAATTCAACCAGCAAATTCTTTAATCTGTTAACGTATCCTCCGCAGGCATAAAACGTTTATTGATATAGATGTTTATTGTATAGTGACGTAAGGAACACTTTTTGTTTAAAAAAAGAAAGAAAAAAAAATGAAAAACATATTAGCACAAGAAAAATGAATGTGTTTGTTACTTTGTTTGATGATTGCGTTAAAAAAAAAAAGAAGAATAAAGGTTTAGATTTACGGAGAGAAAAAATAAAATCGTCGTAGAAGATAGTTTCACACAAAGCACAGTCTAAAATGGGTATTACGCATTCTCCGTGCGATTGTTTATTATGCATGTGTGTTTGTGTTTGGCGTGTGTGTTTGTGCGTGTGAATGAATACCGAATGATGAATTGTATATAATTTATTTCGTAATCAGGAAAGAGGATATACAATTCCGATACGCTTAATCTAAAATCACATTTTACGGCTTATACGCAAATCATTGCATGCTCTTATTCTTATGTTTTTTTTCTTTTTTGTGGGGGATAGGAGGAAAGAAGGCTTTATTTTCCTTGAAAAAATATAATATAAATATAAATATAAAGCATACTTGTATAATTATGTACTATTGTTTATTCGTATATGCCTTTGGTCAGTACCTAAAGAAATAAATTCGTAGCAGTGTAACTTTTAAATATGTTCAACGTTTATTATATTTATAACCATAGTTTTTTGTTTTTACACCAGTATAATTAACTGTATATCATTAATAACATTAAAATATAATAATAATAATAATAATAATACTATGTTTCATATATATAGCAAGAGAGAATCACGTTAGTGTTACAGATGCATTTTCTATCTCTCGAGGAAGAAGAAAAAAAAAAGAAAAAAAACAGGTAGCACGCTTATTTAATAATACATTTTCTCCGCTGCACCCCCTAACGTTTTTCTATTTATCACGTATCAGCTTTTGCTCTAAAACAGTTTTTTTTCAATTAGAAGAGCACTTTTTTTAAAGACGGTATGGGTAATAATACATCATTGTTTGTTCTCATTATCATTTTCTTTTTTTTAATAACGAAACTTCCCCGCCTCGTCGGCAAAATACATTATTAGATTGTCTGCTATATTAGATTTAAACGTTAACAATTAAAAATTATGTTAATTTTGTTAGTTTCTTTTCTTTCTAATCGTCGACTTATCAATTTTCTTATCAAACAGATCGGTATAACGCTAGAAAGTACAACACACTATTCGATATAATTTTAAATATCGAATATAAAAAAAAAAGGAAAAATCTTTTATAAATGAATCTATTTAGCTTTATTTTTATCGTATTCTAATATTATATTGCCTTTACGCTCTTAGCTGTCGTATTTTTTTATCGATCAAGCTTTTTACTTGCTATCATTTTAACAGCTCTCATAATTCCGGTGAGTGGGGTGAGGGATGAGATATTCATCCTGCGCACACTAATGCACATATATGCATATTTATATATATGGAATCATATATTCATTGCCAATAAGAAAAATAGAATTTTCTTTCCGTTTGTTTGTTTGTTGTTTAATTTTTTTACCGTACTAATGAAAGGGTAGAATTGATTTTCTTTTTCTATATCCTAATTCTTATAATTACATTCGCATTGTACTTATTATACAAGAAGGAAAAAAATGAAAGAAAGAAGAACGCACACCCCACACGACGCGAGTATACGATTTTTGTCGAGTCGAAAATATTTTTTATCTCACTCGTTTTATAATTAAGTATTCCTTTTTTTTTAAATCGACTTTTTTAAATATGGCTTAACAATTATGACCGGGCGGGGAATGATAACTTTCTAATTTCATCCATGATTGTGCGCAATTTAAAAATAAAAGGCGACACTAAGACTATTTTTAATTATATACCACCAAACTATTATAGTACGGGATTGTTTATATATATCACATTTTTAAACATTATAAATATATATATATATATGTGTACGTATACACATTATCGTATCATAAATATTCTAACAGGAAAAATCTCTAATTACACGGACAATTTGATGACTCTAAAAGCTTGCAACTATGAAAACACAAATGTTTTGTTTATGAGATACTTATTACAGTCGAACCTGTTTTTTTATTTATTTTATATATATTTTCTTTCGTATCAAATGTTTCAAATTATTACTTGAACGATAATGCATATATATACACACAATAATTATTGGCTCGTCGCAAATTAAACTATTACCTTAAGCCTAATATTACTTAATTATTTATAACTGGGCGTTTTGTTTGTTGTTAATTATTTTCCGTAAAGTACACATTACATACGCATTATAAGCTTAATAGGTTTCAAACGTTTATAATAATGCATAATTTTAAAAGACACGTTAGCGTAAAATCATTTTACAAATAACACCTCCACACCCTCAAAAAACTCGTCAATTTATATATACAAACATACATATATATATGTATGCGTTTTAGAAGACTATGCATTAGCAGAAAACTAATAACTTCTGTGTTTAATTATTCTCGTTCTTGTTATTCTTGTTATTCTTGTTATCCGTCGTCAACGTTACTTTTTTCAATAGATTTGATGTCGTTATATATTTATAATCGTATAAATACAGGATGTGGTGTTTAACACTTTGACTGTCATGTTAGTTGTATATAATCGGTCACGGTTTCTCCAGTGACGCCATGGTGATCATTGGTGATCAGAGCATTAGAACTACTTAAATTGTAAAAGTTGAATGAAAATTTACAGTTCGTGCATTTTAAATATTACCGCTAATTAGAATATACTTTAAACTAAAAAGTTCACCTTTAAACGATTAAAAATTTTTATTGGAACACCGTAAATAAAAGATTAATTTCTATAAAATCCTGCATCGTAAAATACTATCGCGGCATTCTGAGCGAAACATGTGATTTCGGCGTGGCAGTCAAAGTGTCACAAAAATAAAAGTTCTTTTCTTATTTTTAAACTTGAAAGATAATTATATCGATACTTCATTAAGCTGAGTAAACAATATTTAAGGATGAATATAAAATATGCTTACTAAGCTTAACTAAGTTAGATAAACTTCTTAAGTCTCTTGAAATTTTAATTTGAACATCCTGTATATATAATACATATATATATATATCATTATAGATGGTAATATTTTGAAAACTTTGCACGTTTGGTCTGTGTTTTGCATAAAAAATATTAAGGAATTTATAAATGTAGCATTATTATTCGTTAGATGTATAACTAACGACATTTCTACCGTATTATACAATTCCTATTGAAATATTTTTCTTCGATTTAGTTTAATAGAAAAATTGTAACCTTCGTATGAATTAATAATATCGTTGTATCCAACATATCAATGTATGATCGTAACAATTTTATGCGTTTTTTAACAATTGGAATTAATTCGAACGATTTCTATCCGTTGTTGTTGTTGTTCTTCTTCTTCTTGTTGTTATGTAAACATTTATGTAAAAACAATATGTATTGTTCTAAATAACGAACAATAGATTTTACATTCGACGATAATTAACAAATTCATTGAAGATTAATTTGTTTTATTAAACATTGTTGTGTTGTGTTGTCGTTGTTGTTGGTGTTGTTGTTGTTGATTAAACAACATTATGAAAGAATAACCCGTAGTCGTACAATATTGTGTGCCGAAAATATTTTTTAATCCATATTACAAGTGGACGATTATTTAAATTGCGAGAACGTCAGCTATAGTCAGCGTTCGTAACGAAAGGATTAATATTAAAAATATTAATAATTAATGGTAATTTATATTATCTTTGATTAAACAAAATATTATGTATTTAAATATATATTTTCGGCAATAATATATCGAATTAAAATAACATCGTTTTTGTAAAACACTTTCTTTAGTTTTTTTTTCGTACCGTTTTTCTGCCTTAACTCGCCGCGTATCCAGGTAATTAGTGTTAGCAATTTATTTTTTATATTTTATATATATATATTAGCGTTAATTAACTATCATTCAACGATGAATATAATAATATCGCTTATATCGGTAGAAAAAATAACTTATTTTACGACTCGCGTTACATCGGATACTTTCTTTTTTTATAGGTTTTCTTTTTCTTTTTTCTTTTTTTCTTTTTCTCTTGTTTTTTCCTTTGTTAAACTAAAACAGAACAGTGCGCGTCGTTATCGATAAAAATTAATTTCCACTCGTGTCGAAAACATTATTTTAAATGATTTATTTTTCGAGTGGGTATCATCAAACAACACAGGGACCATGAATTATTATTATTATTAATCGTGTAATTTTTTTCTCCCTTATTTTTTTCTTCAAAAGTGTACTCAAGTGTTAAGTATACTTAAACATTGAATATATTATATTTCTTATGAAATATTTTGTAGAAAATATAAGTTATACACGAGATTATGATGTTAATTTGATGTGAAAGTGTTTAAGATTTTATCGATAATCGATATATCTAAAATAGGATTATATGTGTGTGTATGCGTGAGTGTGTATCAGTACCAAGTATTTTAAAATTAACATAAGAGAAATTAATAATAATATTATTATTATTATTCTTAGAAATGAAACAACATTGTGAAGCGAAGAAAATTAGATGACACTTTCACATAGGATCCCATTTTGACGTGAGTGTGTGTGAGTATATGTGTGTATGTGCGTAAACTAAAGAGGTGTAATAAGAAAGAAACAAAAAACGATTTAGGACGGTAGTTTAAATGTAATAGTTAATAATTAATTAATTGTGCATGAGATGTTATCATCATCGTCATCATCACGATGCACTATACTAATCCAATCGAATTAGCCTGATTCTGAGCACTCTGCCGAAATGCTAATTCAACTGGACTATATCATTTGGTTCCTAATTTTAAATGCCAATAAAGCCCAATGACTATATGGTATAATAACTCTGTGCGCGTATAATTGACACTCGAGACATTTTGCATTTTTGTTTATACCTAAGCTATATTTTTAAAAAGCACACTATTTTTTTTTTCTCTCTCTCAAAAATACGCAAATACGATTATCATTCACATTCTCTTACAATTTAATTAATTGTAGCGTTATTTTTACGACGGGTAACATCTTGCCTTACATTTTTTTTCATTTTTTCTTTTTTCTTGTAGCAACAGCAGCAGCAACAGCAGCAATATTAATAATAATATTTAGCAACAAACAGCGTGTTACGTACCACGAATTATTCGTGCTCCCTCCCTCCGATTATGCGTAGAAAAAATTTCTTTAATTTATCTCGAAAAATTTGTCGATCATTTAATATATATATATCATGAATTCATATACCAATTACCTATCTAACGATAAGATCCCCTAATCGCATTGCAAATCGAAAGCGTATAACATTATCTCCAAACTTAGCACATTAATAAGACGGAATAAGTTTTGCATTATCTCTTTTTTTTTCTTTTTTTTTTTTGGAAGAAAATACGCGACAATCTTGAAGAACAATTGTTAGTTACTATATATTCTACTGTTTAAAGAAGGCCCCATCCTCCTCCTTCTCCTTCAACCCTTACTATATATACATATATATCATGTATAATGTATTATTAAACAGTGGGTCTTGTCGATTAACAAGCGATGGGCTTATAATTTTCAATTTTTCACGAACCTAAATATATACGAACATAGCGCGCGTAGTACAAAAGGGAGCTAATCGTATCGACTTGTTACAAGGACGTTTCCATGTTAAGGTTGGTACGTCTACCATTAATCGATTTGCAATGAATCGAATCAACCCTACCAGTGAAGCTTCTTCTTAAATTCGAGCTACGACCTTCCTTAGGATTATTTCTTCGTTCCGTTAATGATCTAGTCAGTAACGTGTTGTCAGTAATCGAATTAACGTTATTTTCAATAGACCAACCGGAAGCTTCATCATTTTCTTGATTATTATCATCATCATCATCGATAGAAAAATGTTCTTTAACAACGATATTGTTTCCTTCGTTCGTGTTGGTAGTAGTCGTTGTTGAAGAACCTCGAAGATGATGATCATTTTTCATCACAATCGGTTGGGAAATGTTTAACGTTGTTCTTCGATCTGTTTTTGTGGTGAAACCATCGTACGGAGGAAACGATACACCGTTTCTATAACCAGGCACATAAATGTTGCCACCGTTAATCTCGTAATTCTCTGGTTCTACCAATGGAAATGAATAATCAGCATCCACTGCAAACGTACGACGTCTGTGAATCTTACGAATGTCTCTGTGACGTCTATGTATACCCTCACGTTCTGTAAATGATCTTCTTAGTTTAACCAACATTGGTACGTTTGATATTTCCTCGTTGTAGTTATCGTTTCTAGTTGGTATCAAATTTTTACCACCGAACGGATCGTCTGGGCATACCTCTTGGATTGGGCTAGCAAAGATTAGAGTTCTGTGAACATAAATAATAATAATAATCAATTAATTCATTAGAAATACATATCTGATTAGATAAAATTGCGGTGTATTATTTAACACGTTCCGTGCCAAGACATTTTTGCCTGACTTATCGTTCAGGCCATTTGATATTTTGATTAAAGATTGTTATATTATCACGCGATATCTCATTACCACATCGATGGTACACGTGGCACGGGACGCGTTAATGAAAACTTTGAATAGGATAAAAAAAAAGTGGGTGTTACTAAAATTGACCTTGTTGCGCAATCGTATTTTTGTTCGTTGGGAGATGACGAGGATGATTTTTCTTTCCCAATGTTAGAATTCTGAAGATGTACTTTATCTTTGTCTCGTAAACTCGATGGATGATTATTGAAATGATTCTCTCGCGAGAAACACGTACGAGATTTATTATCCTCGTTAGATCCAGCAAGTTCGGTATTCCTTCTATCAGATTCCAAATGGGTGCTGTCACATTGAAGTTCCTCGAAGCTTCTATCCAGTCTTACGGTTTCCCAATCCTCAACGTGTTCCAATTCCTGTGCTGTGGTCATTAGAGTATACCGACGTTTATTTTGTTTCAATATTGATTTCAAACAAAAATAAGTCCTAGATACTGGTATCTTTCTACGAACTTCGTCGGACCTTGGATTGACGGTAACCCTGCAACGGGAGGACGTGCTCTGTTGTTCCACAAATCTTTTAGGTATGGCACCTTTAGATTCGGCACCATTTGATTCAGGAATAATAACATCGTTATCGTCGTTAGATTCGTTAGATTCGTTAGATTCGTTAGTTGTTATCATAGGTGAAACTATTTCTTCGTCTATCACTGTTTCTAAATTATTACCTGGTATATCAAATTTGTATCTAGAATTGTTATTCCAGGAACTTCCCGCCTTAGCAATATCTTCCTCTAAAATATTTTCGAAACTTCTGTAACTGGTTTTTAAACTAGAACCTAATTCTAGATCCATATCTAAACTGGATCTTAAGTTTGGCTCGGAAATATCTCTTTTAACTTTACGCGATGGACGTAGTAAGAATTTTTTCATCGCTCTAGAATTGTTATTACATAGAGTTTCATTAACATTAGTTTTGGCCAATAGACTTGAACAACACGCGTAAGGACCTTGCCGATGACCACAGGAACATGATGCGAGTTCGAGATCGTTTGGTATATAGTTATGGCACGTAGAACTACTACTACTAGGAATACACGTAGAATCCAGGGTAACGTTATTAATGTCACTATCATTCGTAACGTCATTCGCGTTATTTCTTTCACGTTGGATTTGTAAATCGTTGGAGATTTGATGACAAGGACATTGGCACAATGTTGGCTCGATTTCCGTTTGAAGACTTTCTTTATCTTGTTTAACAACAGATGGAAAAGTTCCGATAACTAAATTAGATCCTAATTCGGCACGTTCGTAAAGTAATGCCTCTGAGTAACTAGGAACCATTCCCATATCTATCTCGGATTCCGTTCCCGGTTCTGTTTCGATTAATCGATTTTCTGTGCTAGGTCGAGCAGCCGGTTCCATTAGGAGTGCTTCGCTGTAACTTGGTGCTAACATGTAGGATCCTGGCTGACTCAATTGACTGGTTGAAGTACGTATTGGCTCGGCACCGATCGGAGTATCATAGTTCACTCCAAATAGTTTGGTCACCTATAATAACCATCATCCAATTTGACTAATCTAATCGTTCTTATATTTAGGAGAAAATTCTTATATATTACTTTACCTGATAATCGGCATATTGCGTATTGTACTCTATGATTACTCTCAAGGGCCAACTAAGTAGGAGAGCACTAAGGCACCAATAAACGTAACGATTGGTAAACCATGGTTTACCAAGGACGGCTACTAAAGTTGTTGGATTTATATTACAACCAAGTTCCAAACCTTCTCTCATTTCCATGTAATCGTCCCTCAATTCCTATTCAATTCCCCCCCAAAAATGAAAAAGTTATTTCACGATATTTCTGACAGGAGTTGATTTTATTCGTTATATCGATTACAGAAAGTAACGTACTTGTTCAGCGAAGAACCTTGACCTGGCTTCCTCGAACTCAGTCGCGGATCTCATGTTTGAAAAAGCGAAACCCTTGGTCAATGTTATCTTAGTGATAGGTACTTTTTGATCGGGTACCAGTTCCTTACTGATATCCTTAACACCACAGTACTCGTAGTAATAGAAGGACGTTGCTGCGTGTGTGTTAACCCTTTCGTAGTAAACCTAAATTCGAAAGAAATCCATTATTTTATCCTTGCACCAACTTAATAGTATTCCTTCGATAACAACCTCCCCTTTTTTCTTTTTACCTGAGTCGTAGTATAATTGTCTCCGTTTCTATATCGGGTGATTTGCCGTTTCCTACGTACGTAATGATAGGAAACGGCCTTCCACCAGATCGTTGGTTGTACCACCCTAAGTTGATTTAATTTCGAGAGTACACAGTCTTGGCTCTCCGCGTGGGACAGATCGATTCTAATCGGGGAATGGTAACATTCCACCAGGTATACGAGATAAAGCATTCCCATAAAGGCAACCTAGAATAATAATAGTAATAATAGACGATTTTATTTTATGCATCATTATGAATGATTAGTATAAATACGCTTACTGGAATATATATATAACCATCGTCACAGGGAGACACGTGTTTAGTACTTTTGATTAGGTACTTAGAGAAGTTGATCACAACCTACAAAAATATTGTTCTTATATATGGAATTTAATATAATATAATAAATAGAAATTAAAGAACATAATCCACGAATTTAATATTAATATCATCCCTTTAGTATTATAAAAAGATGCGAGTCTCGCGATATGAGAAACAGGAAATGCATGTCCCGATGCATAAGAAGCAGGAAATATAAAATCAAATATAAAAATAAGTGTTTTATGGTTAATTAGTTTTATTTTGTAAATCGGTACCTTTGTAACATTGGCGCATCTACACCATGTAACTGCAGCCAGGCATCCATATATCAATACTGAAAGTACTAAACACTTGCAATTTGGTTCCTTCTGCAACGCTCCGCAAAACGTTTGAGAAACGGGTTGTTGCTGTAAATAGAAATATTCAAATGGAGTGTAGGATAGTTGGTATAATACTTAACATGTTACCGATATGATCGATTCAGTTCTGCTTAGAAGGATAACTATCTTATGGAAAAATTTGTTTCAAGTTCGATCTTTTCCTCGTCGATTTAAAAATCCTTTAGTGTAAACCACACAACCGCGCATTTATTTCAAAATGGTAAGAAGAAATAATGATACGATAATGAAATGAGATCTCGTTAGAAACTCACCTCTTCGTTTTCCCGATTCATCGTCGAATACACGAAACAATGTTCGAGTTGTATAACAGTTATTATAGCGATCAGTTTCCAAATCGTGACATATCACGCGATTATATCTTACACCGGATTTGTCTTCTCTCCGTTCTTCGTCCAAAAGGTGGAGGGTCATCCCCGTGGATCACGATAACCGACTAACTTTGCAAAACGTCAGCTAGAAAAGCAACCAGTACCGATAAAAATAATATCTTATATTTATTAAACAATATCTAGAAAAATAATATAATAAAATAGGTCTAACTAACGCAAAAAGTAACAGCGTCGTTCAGATTTTAATTTGAAAAGAAGAAACTGCATGGGTGTTTTTTAACCGAACCATGAATTAGTGTAATTCACGATTCACGTTTGAGAGTTAAACAATTTTTAACGATAACAAAATAAAAAGAAGAAGGCAAAGTTTACATCCAACGTTACCATACAAGATTACATTGATATTACATTAGATACAATTAGAGAAAATGTGTTAGTGTTAGTGTTATTTAGCATACAACAGTGAGTTCGATGCTGTAGATTTATATAAAGTAGTATACCTATAGGAGGTGTAGATTATTTATCGTTGAGATTAAAACAGAAAATTGTATTTCCTTGTTTGTTCCTTTTGATTCCAATTAAAAAAGAAATTATTAAATTACATATATAGGTGGATAATAACGGAGCAATATCGCGGAGCCAAAGAATATTTTCCATTCGTCGATGAAATTTTAATAAGAATTTTCCCCCGTTCATTTAAATTATTTCATACATCATCAAATTACACAAGGGAAGACATGGAACCCAAGAATCTCACGAATCAGACATTAACGAGGAAGTCAAATAACTAGGATTACCATCGGCCCGCCCATCTTCACTGAAAGTAATCTACGTTTGCATGTATTGCATATATGTATGATAGAAAAGGAGAAAAAGATAGAGTAGGTGAGCGCGTATTATAAATTTCTATAAAACGATGAGAACTAAATTGCCAGAAAAGATAATTGAAGAAAACCGGAGGAATGAACTATCCCTCATCGGATAAGTCCCTGTAATTTTCCCTATTCAAACATTATTAACCTTATTCAAAAAACTAACTTCCTAAACCTAATTTCCTTTATAAAGAAATAAATAATAACCATATAAAAGGAGGAAGAAGAAGAAGAAAAGTATTAAAACAGAGATGAGTAAGAAAGATAAAAAGAGAAAACAATGAACACCGTAAAACGGAACATTTACCGTAACATTAGTCCACTTCATGGGGTTGGTACTAATAAGATAGTTTGGCATTATGGTTGAAATTGTACTTCTATTATTAATGCAAATTCTCCTTGACAATTTGAAAAGGGATAAAACTCTTTCATAAATACTGGACGTTCTTCAATCCTTTCTTTCCCTTCATGGAGGAACAACGACGAAAATGACGACGAGGACGACGACGACTACGACGACACAAAAACACCACAGCACCACGGGGATTATGAGTATCGTATGGACGAAATTGAAGGAAAAAAGTAAGGCAGAACCCCGCGGAAGGTTTCGCGACAACTAAACGCGTCCCTTTCATGCCCTAGCGACCTTTCTCGGCCGCGAGAGACGACACCCGTCGCGCCGGCGTCGACGTCTGGCTCGGGGCCGCCGTACAAACCACCACCCACCCTCATCTCATTCTCTCTTTATTTCTCTCTGTTCTCCCCTCTTTGTATCCACACCCTTCAAATCATCCCCATGCTATCGACAGTGACGCAGGAAACCACCCTCCCCGATAACGGAATTCTTCATTTAGGGCTTTTAGACGATCCTGTAGTTAAATTCTGATTATTTTCACTAACAATTATACTTGTCACGAAGTTATGCATATTTTCTTCTTATTATTTTACAAATTATTTTAATTGTATCTAATGTGTTACAGGTACACAATCATACTGTTCAATATTCTTTAATACAATCATTCGTATTATACGAGAAGTATTACTAAAGAATAAATATTATTTTTAAGGACATAAGAATATCTTGGAAAAGAGGACAAATATTTACAAGGACTGTTTCCGTGATTTAAGTTTAGATTTCGTTTAAAATTCAATGCAACTCGTAGATAATGATCAGTATTATTCTTAACGATAAATGATATATGCCGATAACCAACTGTTTCCGGCAATAGTTTAAATAAATAATTGAACTCGCTTCAGTTGATACAAGTCGCCGTTAGCTGAATGGATAAAAGAGCAGGCTCCGTAACCTGGCGTCGCATTTGTTTCAAGTTCTTATCCATCTCGAAATTTGATATTTCTTTTAATTTGTTTTTTGTTTTATTATTGTCAATTACATCACACTTATTTTACCATAATATTTTTCCTATCTTTCCACAGTATGTTATATTTCATTAAATGGAAAATATTCTTTGATCGTACTTACCATATATTCTCCCATCTTAATACTTCTCAATATATAACGAGTAATTCAAGATGAAAAGAAAAAAAAAATAGAGAAAAGAAAAAAGGGGAACTAGTCCGTAGGATCTTTTATACATAAAGTTATTTTTTTTCTTTTTTCCTTCACCGTTGTTTTATGGAACCTCCGTGCTGTCGACCCTTGTATTTCTTTCTCTTTCTTTATTATGTTCTTTCTCTGTTCTCACCCTCCATTGAACTCGTCCCTGGTAGTATCCGATGGGGGATGATGATGCTGGGATACGCTCGAAGATTTCTCGAGTGAATTCTTCTAAACTATGTGAAAGGAGAAAATAGAAAAAAAAATATACATTCGCGATATTTGCTTAGAAAAAACTTTTTCTTTTACTCTTTCTTGGAAAAAAACAACAACAACAACAACAACAACAACAACAACAACAACGAGTAGGTTTAAATATATATTAGATCGTCCCATAATTTTCTTCATTATTTTTCAGTATAAAATATTTTCTACGCGTTGTATTTTATATTATTTTAATGAACTATATAGGATTTTATTCCTATTTGCCTTATTCATAGTACTATGGTATTCAAGGAAAGTTTCACGGGTATTATAGGAAAAGTTTTAATATGTTAATTTGATTTTATAATAAACCAATCTTCACTATGCTCGATAAACATTCGCTTTTATCGATCGGGTCAGTAGTATACTTAATCACGTCAAGCGTAAACCGTCAATGGTTACCGTTCTGTAAAATATTGGACAGCTATTGATCGATGTTTCAATGATACCTAACTCTTGCACTATCGATAATTTAATGAAATTTACGATCACGTTGGATTATCGTTTAGGATACAGAGAGTACATACATATATATATATATTTTAAAGCATTCTATCATGTTAATTCCAAAACTTATTGGAGTAATAATTCCAGTAATATACCGGAATAATTTATTATTATTTATTTAGTTTCTATTTTTTTCTATTTTTTTTTCTAATGTCAGAAATGATTTGTCTTTTAGAGTGAAACACAGACAGAGATTGTAAACGTTGTAGAATAAAAATAAGTTTTGGCGCCGTTCCGACGGTTATCTATTGATTATAATTTGAGAAGATAGTATATACGGGTCTTGCGTACTTAAATACATCCAGGAACATTTTAAATAATGGATTTTTTGATTTTTAAAATTTAGTTGATAGTTTATTTAAATATTTTTAACATCGTATGATAGAAAGGTATTAAAAATATATGCAATTTCGTATAGAAATTGTACGAGGATTGGGAATTTGACATACATTTAGGTAAAGGAGGAAAAACAAAAAAGAAAATAATCCTGATAAACAACATCGGGTGTTCTTTTATCGATTGATTAAGAAGGTATCCCCTGTATATGAAGAGAAAAGCTGTTAGTATCTAGCTCGTTACTAAATAACCACCGTTACCATCGTACCACTTTCTTTGCTTAATCGTACGCGCCTAATCGCGCGTCATTGCGGAAATTCATGTCTGCACGACTACGCTTACAGTATGAAGGTCATTGAATATACCCTGATGATATATATTTCATTATATGATTAATAACAAACTTTTATTAATTTTTTTTATCGTTAAATTGATTAAATAATTCGTACACGTATTAATCCGTAACAGTCACACGGGGTCTAGTTGACCCTAGGAAAACTTTCGGGCTATTTTGAGTTCAGAATAAAAAATAAATAAAAATACAGTTTAATTATTTAAAGGGAATATTAAATTATAGTTTGCATCAAGATTTAAGTCAATATATCAAATAGAATCTAAATAAGACTCGTTTATCTGCGTGTGACCATTACGGGTTAAAAGAAAAATTATTCTTAGTGACAATGATGTTCTTGTTAATAATTAAAAAAAACTAAAATAAAAAGTACATAGATTTGTATATAGATTTAACAAATATTGACAAATTTCACTTTTTGGACAATGTCCAAAACCGCATTCCATCTATAGTCCAAATTCTTTGTCGGTGAACAACGCCAATTGATTTTAAGGGAACGTATATATAACCTTCGGCATTGAATCTCCGTTATCTTATAAATATATATATATACATAATATGTACCAAAGAAAGAAAAGAAAATTCTCTCTTTTAGATAGGTGATTTTAATTATAAATGGCAACCTGTTTTCTTTCATTAAAGCAGAGGTGAACGTTCGAATATTTGCATTCTGACAAGAGATATAAAATCTGAATCTAATTAAATGTTCGCATTTTCCTTCAGAACTTTCCTTTCTTTTTTTTTTTTATCATTTATATAATCAATTATTAAATATATAATTAAATACATTTATGTTTTATACTTTTGTCAAAATAATTTCAAATATTTAAATTTAAAAATCAAATGAAATCCTATATATTTATTACATAAATAATAAAATTTCTAAAAAAAGAATATTATTATTAGTTTGTTTAATTCTAATACTAGAAATTATAAAAATCATTTCAGAGATATAAAATATCAGTATAACAATTTGAGAGTTTTAAAAAATTGTTTTACATTTTGAATAAAATATGTTTATAAATAGATTACTACGCTAAGCAATGTTAATTATAAATCGACCAATCGTTATCGAGATAAATTCATTTCTAAGAAATACAAATTTGAACCAATCAGAGCGATAATATTGAGTGAGGATATCTGGCGGTAAAAAATGAAACTAATATCAATGGCTTAGACTGTGTATTGTTTTTATACTCATATTTAATTTAAACAAATTCATTATGAATCTTGAATGGTAGTGATCGTAATTTATTTCATCAGTTAATCGACGCTGAACTAAACGGTTGGAATATAAAAGTTGTTCTCAGTGTCCTAGATATTTCGTTGATTTGGCATTTTACCAATCCAAGACATTATTTCAGTAAGTGTTAATAAACATTTTATTTGCATTCATTATTATTACATATAAAATATTTGTCTAACTGTAAGCTGAACTTTTCTGCCATATTTTTTATAACCACGCCCGTTATTGTTATGTTTTTCAGTTGGAAGATAAAAAGTACAACATCAGTAGCAATGGAAATCAAGAAAATACATGAATTTATGGAATTGGTTGGACGTTTAAAGGTATTACTTATTAATAATTAAATTCAATGAAATATATTTTTACCGTTGGTGATATATGAATACTTAAAATTATGTAATATGCCCTTGCTTGGTACGTTTATATCATTCATAATGAAATATTTTCTCTTATATCTTTTCAGCATATGAAAAGAACAGGATGGGTAATAAAGAACATTCCTAATCCGGAAACAATAGCAGGCCACATGTACAGGATGGCTATGCTTTCTTTATTAACAGACAACAACGAAAATTTAGATACGAACAAGTAAATAATTCATTTCTTTTTATTGTTATTTTATTCTTCTTCTTTTTCTATTATCCTTGTAAAATTCAGCATTATTCGCTGTTCGATTTATCTCAACATTTGATATTGCTATTTGCAAGACTTACTAATAGAAACGTACACTGTAATATTATTTCTAGAATATTGCGAATGACCCTCATTCACGATTTAGCTGAGTGCATTGTTGGTGATATTACACCCCATTGTGGTGTTTCTCCTGAAGAAAAACACAGACAAGAAGACGTTGCAATGGAAGATATTTGTAAACTTCTAGGCGACAAAGGACAAGCTATATTACAAATGTTTCGTGTAAGTTTACTTTTGTCCTATTTGATACATATATTTATAAAAGATTTTTGTTTAACGCTTTGACTACCATGTGGGTAATATATGACCAGTCATAGTTTCTCCAGTGATGCCATGGTGGTCATTGGTGGTTGGAGCATTTGAACTATTTAAATTGTAAAAGTGTTAATGATAGTTTTATAATATTGATTTATGTATACAATATTATTTTTATTTTGTATATATGTACATATAGGAATATGAAAGACAAGAGTCACCTGAAGCTCAATATGTTAAAGACCTAGACAGATTGGATTTGATTATGCAAGCGTATGAATACGAGAAGCGTGATAATATACCTGGGGAATTAGAAGAATTTTTTGTTTCTTCGGTTAACAAAATAAAGCATCCTTTCGTCGACAAAATCGTAAAAGAAATCGTTGTCGAAAGAAATAGTTTACTTTCCGATTCAAGTAAAATAGAATAACGACGTACTGTTATAGAATGAACTTCATTTTTATACGCATGTAAGGTTTAACGTATTCTTTAATGTTACAGTTACTTATTATATAACGTTTACAGTAAACTTAATACTTTTTTTTTTAAATGTTTTATTAGTTAAAATGTTACTTTTTATTATATATCTATTGGAATAACAAGTTGCGAAGTAGTAGTAGAGTTAAGGTTAACCCTTAGAGCACGGAGTCTATTTTATAATATAAATGACACAAAAATGATATTGTTTTTAAGTTTGCATATTAATTTTGCAAAGAATGTTCGTATATTAAAAAACGATTATTTAGTTAAATTTACAGAAAAATTAATTTTGTGGGACCTTAAGTACCTCGCTCCGTAATCTAAGAGTTAAAAAAACAAATAATTCTTTTTTTTTTGTATTATTTTAAAATTTTACGTCAATGTTTCACCAAAGATTGTTTCATTTTTAAGATCAAATGTCTACATTGAACAAGCTGTATTATTATTTCTTTTTTTATTCGAATATACGTATTGCTTTATAATATATTTGTCGTAATTTATTGTTAGCAAGCTTACTGTAAATTACAATAATATAAGTACATTAATTTTAAATCTAATGTAAGGCTCTTAAAAGAAAGAAATTTAATTTTTATTAATATTGTATTTAATATACGTTTATAAAGCTACATCAGTGATGGGTATTTAAAAAACATATTTAACAAATTATTATCATAAACCAGATATTATTTCTATTGATATATAAAAAGAAAAAAGAGATAGTTAAAGGAAAATATTAATTCGCTGAAGAAACGATATGAGTCGTTGGTTTAGAGACATCCAGAAGGATTATTGATTTTTTATACGGTAAACTAATAATGATAGTATACAGTTATATATTAGCAAAATCACGAATAAGCTATTTGAAAATACATTAAATGAAAAATAAATATATATTTTGGAAAGAATTCGTATGATTGATGATCGTATGGAACGATTAAATTTATCTAATCGTATTTCTAGGTTGAGAACACTGTAAATGGTATTTAAGGGAGTGCACGAGGTAACTCACATCAGTTGCTTTGAAAAGAGCGTTCTCAAACACATCGTTTGCTATCGCGTGTCTTCCAACGGGGTATTTATTCATTGTTTACACCTGTACCCGTCCTCTTTGCCCCTCCTTTTTGTAAGAATATTTTATTGAAAATTTTCTAATGTGTGCGAATAAATAATATAAATATTTCTCGCGAATATTTGAATAATAATAGTAATAGAGAAAAGATCCTATATCGTTGTTATCGACATGAACCCAATGCATTGGACATCGGCCGATGATGTTTTCGAAAAATTTGACATCAACAAGGACGGTTTTCTGGATATTGAAGAATTTTATCTCCTATGCAAGGAACTTTTCGATGATGTTAAGAATAATAGATGGAGAGTTTTAGAAATTTTTCAAAAGTTTAATACATGCAGAAATAGAGGTTTGAAAGGATCCGATTGGAGAAGGTATCGTAAGGATGATCCCTTACTTATACGAAATATATATTGTATATATTATTATTTTTTTTTTTTAATACAAAATCTTGTTTCCTTTTACTAAATAATTGCATAAACGTTTAATTAGATCTTCTTCTTCTTCTTCTTCTTCTTCTTTATTTTCTTTTTCCGATGACTTTGATAAACACGTTCTATTGTTTTCAGTAATGCAATTATGTAAACAGAAATTTGAATTAGAGGAGCGGTAGTTCGAATAACGCGTAATTTCAATCGATCGATTTGAAAACGTTATTAATTTTACTATTTAATAATATTTATTTATTTTTTATTCAATAAACTAGGTCTGTCATTTAATAAATAAAATTATTGGGGACAAAAAGATACAAAAATGTAATTTCTAAAGAATTATTGATTCAAAATTTAAAGCGATCGATTAACGATAAATTTGGCGGAAAGTATAAGAGTTTTAAATTTCGTTAGAAAAAAATAGAAATCTGCAAAATTGTAAAAATATTTCTCAAGATAACAATTTATTTATTCGAATTAGCATTTTGACAAAAGGTTCTTCCCAACTAGCTTAAAAAGAATTTAAGAGATCGGGAATGTAGTCTACGTTAATAGCTGCATAATGCGAGTGCTAAAAACTACAACTAATATAGAATGTCTGTTCATTATAGCATGCAACGTTATTATCTAACATTCATTTAATGACATAATTAGAAATAATCTGTTCTAATAAGTATTGTTGCAACTTATACAATACTTATGCAACACTTGTCTTCTTTATAGATGCTACACTGAATGGATAACGCCAATTCTAGAGCCTGTAAATGTATTGGTAGTAGTTGACGTGCAAAATGATTTTATTCGCGGATCATTAGCATTATCTAACTGTAAGAGTGGGAATGATGGTTATGAGGTAATAGAACCGATTAATCGTATATTGAGCAAAGTTCAATGGGACCATGTTATTTACACTCTGGATTATCATCCCGAAGATCATATTAGTTTTTACGATAATCTAGATTTACGGGAACTTCATCCATCCTCTCGAGTATGAAAATATTTCTAATTTAAATATTTATCGATAAAGATAACTATACAATAATTAATTAACCCGTAACGGTCACAAGGGGTCCTCCAGTGGACCCCAGGCAAACTTTGGGGCTATTTTGAGTTGAAAATAATTTTTTGAAATCAAATTTATTACGCCATCCTTTCGTAGTTTGAACCCTAAACAATAAGGGTATAAAAAGCTAGCGACCAATAAGGGTTAATTATCGTAACTCACTTGTTGCACAATTATTATTCAACGTTATAAGCAATATTATTGTTTTTTATTCATAGGGTAAAAAAAATATATCGCTGTACGATACAGTAACATTTTTAGAACCACACGTATCGCAAACACTTTGGCCAAAACATTGCATAATGGGTACTTGGGGATCGGAGTTGCATAAAGATTTAATTATATTTCCTAATGCAATACAAGTAATTAACAGATTTCATTATATTATTTTTAAATAAACACATTGCGCGTGCGGATAATATTTACGAGTAATCGTTACTTTCGATATAAATATTATATTTTTATATGTATATTTAAATTTAAGATATGCAAGGGTCAAAAATCAACAATTGAGGCTTATTCGGCCTTCACGAGAGACAAGGAGGATAGCATTTCAGAGATGGAAAAGGTTTTGATTAATGTCAAAGCAACTAATTTGTACATTTGTGGATTAGCATTGGATGTTTGCGTAAGGTATACTTGTCTCGATGCATTGAAACTGGGTTACAAGGTTACCCTAATCGAGGATTGTTGCCGTGGTATCGATAACGATCAAATGAAAGAAGCTATTAAATGTATACAGGAAAAGGGGGGTTTAGTAACTAACAGCGATAAAGTATTTACACACGTAAACGAATGGAAAAGAAGTTTGGTTCTTGCGCATTTTGCTGCAAAAAATCTTCCGGATTTTCCTGTTGAGTCTATCCAGTCTTGTTAATAATCCTTAACCACCAGATAAATTTTTTAATTGTTATTTATCCGATACAGAATGAAACATTATTTAATCCTTCGGCACATCATATCTTTTTTTTTAAATACAGTATTAGTAGTTTAATAATTTTCTATATATTTCAAAAGAAATAAATAATATAAAAAAAAGTAATAATAATAATAATAATAATAACCTATTTTTATATTTCTATTCTTATATTTCTAGATCTGGTATATATTAAAATTAAAACATTATCTTTAGAATTTAATTATCAGTATCGTACAATAATCTTGCTGTTCTTTCAATTTTATTCGCGGACTCATCGTCCGTGGTCAATTCGCAAATGAATTTTTGTCTCGATGCACATTCCTCGCCTTTGTAAGAATAAATTTTCGACGATAAATCGTATGATAATTTCAAACATCTAAATGAGAAATATACAAAAAATGTGACAAAAATCTAAGAAATTTATACGATGTAATAAATAAATACAAATATATAAAATAATGAGTGAATGTATAACCTGCCGTTCCCAAGGACAGCTTGTTTCGTATCATTGTGAATAGGTCTGGCACTACCAGCCCAAATCCATAAAAGACCAGGATTCAAACCACCTGTCCAAAAACTTTTCCCTTTTAATTTAACGTTTATTTGAAGATGGGAAATAACGTCCTGATTTTCAACAATCGTCTCGAATTCTACCAAATGACCTCCCATGCCACGGCAAAGACTGGCCGATGATTTCCAATCGTATTCACGGTCACTGAAATAATAACAATACCTACCGATGCTCGTATAATTAGATGGACACGAATCTGTAAATAATTATCACTAATTTATTAAAATAATTAGAGAAAGAAAAATTCTTCTTTTTCCCTTATCATCAAATCTATACTATTCAATCGAATTCACCTTTGACAGAGGTAGATCCAGAAATAACATAATACAAAAGTTCTTCGGCTCTTCTTAGACGTTTTTCTACGTAATCCACTCTGTAAACAAGTTTTTCTATTGCACCTGAAAATAAATATAAATATATATAGTTTATATGAAATAAATATGAAAATTTATCTACCTAATAAGAGATAATTAATATTACCTAATAAATAAATATCCGTTTCAGAAACATCCCTCTTATTCGGTGTACCCTTAGTTGACACTGTCAACACTTTATCACCTAATTTCATTACCTTAGATATTCTTGATGTACTAGGATTCGTTGTAGAAACTATCCAATCTTCTAAAATTTCACTCCACGGTCCTACTCTATTACTTTCATTAATATTCGTGTCGTTTGTTGATATAAACGAAGACTCGGCTGTATAATAATTCAACAAAGTACAATATTTTAATTAGAAAATGTTAAAACTAATCATCATCCGATCGTTTAATTCGAATTGATTATTTTTTTTAATCTCTCAACATTTTTATTTTATTTTATAATTATTACCTGAAATATTGATTACTGTCATTCCCGATATTATCAAAATAATCGATAAATATTTAATCAAGGGATTCATGGTATCTTCTTGTCTGTAATTTGATCAAAATAATTTTATTAATTATTTTATAAAGGTAAACTATGTTTATTTATATACAGGATGTTTTAAATGATCTAATTGTTAGAACTTTAATTAAAAATTAATTCCATTATTTCTTTCTCTTTGTCAAATATTTTTAATGGCAAAAATGAGAGAGCAAAGAAAAAACAAAGGTAACTCACAAAACTGTTTTTCTTAATATTTCTTAATCCCCAAATGACAATGATGATTAATATCCTTTTCTTTCGCGAATAATATTTCGAATTTGTTTTTTTGTGTGTTGGGTATACTTGAAAGAAAATATCTGAACAACTACCAGTGTTCTTTCAACGTTCAAGGCAAGACTGTCGATAAACGATCTGAAAGGATGATCAGTCTGGGACTTCTCTGGGTCACACTTTCTCTCCTTCTCGATAAAAACAAGTCACTTTCTTTTATAATGTTCGTTTACAATGTCATTCTATTCCCGACGATTAGTATTAGGAAAAAAAAAAAGAAAAGAAAAGAGTAATTATAGGAAGGATAAATAAATTAATCAATCAATCAATTAATCTATAACTATTAAAATTTAATATTAAAATTAGATATGTATATTATTAATAAATATTGAAATTTTTTAATTTTCACATTATTTTTATCAAGTTTAATGACCATAATCTCTTATATTTCTATTTTATGAAAATATTTGTAAACTAATATAATAAATTTAAACTAACGTAATAATTTGTCGAAATAATTACCATAAGAAAAGAAAATTAATGATCATTGGTAACTCGGTGTTATATCTAAACGACAATTACTTTTATTTCGATATTTACAAACTTTTTCTTCCTCATATTTCACACTTATAATAATGAATACTAATCATGAGTATAGATAATACTTGAGATATATAAGGTGGGGTCAATAAATTTTGTCCGTACTTGAAATATCAAAAATAAAAAAACACAAATTCATCTAAAGATAATTACTCTGTCTAATATTGAACTTGTAATAATAATTAAAAAATATTTGAACTTGTCAAGATCAACGCGATTTAATTTCAAATGAAAAGGACGTAAATACATAAATACAAACGTACACGTCTAATTTATTTATTCGTTGATACGTCCTCTCTTATCGTCATAATTGTGACGCAAAGGTATAATTTTCATATCGTTGAAAAAGTAATAATTATTCTTTCAACATTAGCATTGACACAAATGGTCACACTTTAACACTTTGACACCGGTTACTTTGAATTGATAAAAAAAGGAAAAACATAATAAAACATTTTATTTATTTGAAATAAGATATGCTTGGCCTGTCAAACTGTACCACATTAACATAATGTTCTTGTTCCGTAGACAAAAAAAACATATGTTTAATCATTATTACGAATAACGAAGAAATATTTTCTTGTTCTTTATATTAAGTGGACAGTTCATTATCTTTAGATGTGTGTATTCTTGAGAATAAATTATCATAATTGATGGTACGATCGTGTAATATTTTATGAGAATATCTTTAACAACAAAAAATGTATATAATTTTTCCCCTTAAACCTAATACATTTTAAGTATTGTTTATAATGGTATAAATGATACGTAAATATCATCATAGATTAATCGGAGATTTTTTTCTTAGAAAAATACAAATTGGTTTGGACCCATGTTATTATTTAGATTCGATCATGGTCTCAGAAAATCCGGGTTTACTTCGTGAAAAAGTAACCGTCCGCAAAGATTGACCTACTGACCTACTATGTTCTCGATTACACGTAGAATGAACAAGCATTGGTATTGACATATACGTTTACACTGTCTATTAGTGTGGATTCAAAAACGAATGATATAGGATACTAATGTATCGATGTATAATTATTATTTAAATGATTCATTGTTATTTTTAATCGAAGATATTTATATTCCAGTTTATCCAAATTAGAATGAACCATCCTAAATTATATATTGTACAATTACAATAACATTATTATTGTCATCTCTTTTAATACGTTAATTTTTTTTTTTCTTATTTTCTATTCAAGCAAGTTAAATGACATTATTTAACAGGTTCCGTGCCAAATCATTTTTGCGTGACTTGTCGTTCAAGCCGTTTGATATTTTGATTAAAGATTGTTATATTATCACGCGATATTTCGTTACATCATCAATCCATAAGTAGTTATCTTTTTAATTATCATTTCAGTTATTATTTTGTATAATGCCTAAATCCGTGTACCACCGATGATACACGTGGCACGGAACGTCTTAAAGATGAATTTGTTTTTTTTTTAAATAGGCCAAACTGTGTACACAAAAGGAATATCTTTGTAATTAAAAACTAGCCACTATCAAAAATAGACAGTAAGATTTAGACGTTCGGTTTCAGTTTTAGTGTTTCCTGGCCTGGTTTCTGCTCTCACGTCGATACTCTCAACAGTCTGAAATATAAATCAAACAAACGCGAAGAAAAAATAGATATTCATTCAGTTTCTGTATAAAAATAATGATTTCAATCAGATGATATTAGTCACCGATGACTAATTTACCGTGACACGTTAAAATAATAATAATAATAATAGTAATGAAATCTTACCCTGTCATCGTCGTCCCAAGAAAGTTTTTTTACTCTCGGTGAGATAGACCCAACTGGCCAGACAGTCATCAAAGAATCCGGCGGATCACCGGAACAAGTTGACGAATCATTAGACGTTGCATCTAGATTGTTCCTCGCACTCAAGTCGTTCATGTTTTGTACTAGACCACCGATATTAGGAATGTTTGAGGTTGCTGATAAGGCAGGTGGATTCGGTGCTGGTGCAATCTTATGCCTAGCATAGATAGGTAGTTGTCTAGCCGATGCGACACCTGCACCCAATAATATTTAGTAGTGAACCAATATGAAGTTCCCAGTCCAATCAACCCTTCTTTCTTTCTTTCGTTTTACACATTTTTCTTTTTTAATCGAAGAAAAAATAAAAACAAAAAGGGCACGATATATTTCGAATAAGTATAATTAATATTTTGTAAACATATCGGCACAGGATGTGTGTTTTATTTAATATGAACAATCTCAAGTAGAATTCTTAGACTTATTAATAAAATAAATGCATTTTGTTGGTGCATACGAAACGTAGGATATTTTTTACGCGCGAACGTTCGTCTCTGTATCAAAAAAATGGACTTTAACATATAATACTAATCAAAGCCAATAATATCTAAGCCGATTTTCATCGATAGTCGAGAATAAAGGATTGAGACTCGTAACGTGGCTTCTTCCTGACATACTTGAGCTAGCTCGTAGAAATCGATGACGTTCGTAACGATGAGAAGAACGCATCGTCATATCGTCATGATGACGTATTATTCCTGACGGGAACATACTTTTAATAGTTGCTGCGTAGGCACGCTCGTTCAATTCCCCGTAACCAGGTGCGTCGAGATCTGTGACAGGTTCATTAACGTTGTTAGCACTTTCGTTAGAGGTATAACGTTTCCTGTAACTGTTATCCGAAGTAGTATCTTGAAGTGCACTGGCACCTAACACTTGCGGGGTTGGACTCAAGGCCGACGGTACTGGCGATTTTTCCCGATAACCGGTTCCAACCGAACTTACTGATCCACCACTTTTGCTCCCTTTGCTGTACGTAACAAAAAGTACTTTTTTATTTATTTTTTAACCATTTTTAATATCAACTTTTCACGGTGACAATATTTTTCTTTAACTTACTGTTTATATATGTAAAGTATAAGAATAAGTATGACGACTCCGAGTAATCCTAAAACCGCACCGAAAACTGCTACCAAAAGAACACTGCTTCCTAACCAAGCAGGTGCAGCCCTTGCTGCTACAGGTAACGATGCACCGTTAGGTATGTGAACTATTACAGGTACCATGCTAGATCTACAAAATATAAACGATTTTTCTCTTATCAATGACAATATTAATTAATTCAATTTATTTAATATATTAATTAGAATTTGTATGCACCACCTTGGTGGTCGCCCTGAATCTGATACAACTGCTACGAGACGTGCCATCGTACCATTTATCGTACTCGCCGATCTTAAAATTAACTCTCCATTGTCCTGTATTTCAAATGATCTAAAAATTCACCGAAGATTATTTTTAACGCCATTTATTTTACTTTCGATAAAACATGTACATAAATATGTGGGTCGTTTCGGAAAATAAACGATCCGTATAAACAAAAATAGTTCGTTGCAACGAAAATACCTTGCATCTGGACCTCTTAAGGATAACCTGACCGTATCATCTCTGTCGCCATCGGCTGCTTCCAATCTTCCTAAAAATTTATACGTAGTCGATATTCTTTTCCAAGTATATATATATCTATTTAATAATTGAAATTAAAACTTACCAACGATGGAACCATCTTTTAAAGAACGTGCATGAAATTCATATCTCGGATGTCGAAATCGTGGTTCCCATTCATTAACATCCTCGACCGATACGTTGACCCTGGACGTATCGTTCTAATCATTCCCCACCCACACCCCGAAAATAATTAAAATAAATAATCGATTAAGTGTAAGAAAAGAAGAAGGAAGAAGAAGAAGAAGAAAATAAAAAGAAATAAAAAATCATTGAAAATAGACGTACAAAGTAACCATCCGTAACATGGACCAAAAAACTATGCTGAGTTCTTTTCTCATAATCTAAAACACCCTTTAAAATTAATTCACCGGAGGTTGTTACTGAGAACCTTTCCAAATCTTCTGTAGCACCAACCAGCCAATATTTTAATGTCTGAAACATCGAGAAAATCTTCTTTTATAATTGAAAAGGGTAAAAAATAAATAAACAAATATTTGTATTTACAAAAAAATACTTACGGAATCGGGACGATTTACGGTAATTGTTAAAATAACGCTACCGGGTGGTGTGTTTTCGGGAATTTTTACTTGGTAATCCTTTAACGTAAATTTCGTAGGTATTCGTCCACCTTATTGAAACAATAATCGTGTCAATCAAATACAGATTGGATAAAACAGGAACGTGTTTAAAGTTTCTCTTCGTATTTATTATAATAATGATTTACCTGCTGTAGGACCTGTTCCATAAGCATCTTCACGTGATACAACGATAGTTGCCAATGCATATCTATCAGGATTGTCTATCTGAGTTGCCTAACAATAATCAAATGACAAAATTATAAACCGTGTCTTATTTCTAAAAGATTATTTTATACAGATACTATCTTATCTATTTTTTAACACATTTTAATGTTGCAAATTAATGATGCCATCGTGGCAAAGTGTTAAGAAGAATATAAAAACAAATAAAAATGTATTTATTTATTATTTAGGAAATAGTAAAAGGTAACTCACTTTAACGACTATAGTAGCTGGAGACAAAAGTTCGTTATCTTGCAAGGATCTTATAATAGTTATTTCAGCATTGTCAGGATTTAATAATAGGTAAGGTAAAATTCCTCCTTGAATGGTATACCTGACAAGTGCATTTATACCAAGATCTTGATCAACAGCCTTTATCGATGCTGGTTCTACTTTCAAAATTGTTCTCTGTATGATAAATGTTAATTAATTTCATTACTGCTTTTCCTTTTTCGAAGTATAAACGTTATTTTGACAATATTAGTATTTCTATTAATATACCGTCTTCGTTTGAGAAGGAACTTTGACTTTGTATTGATCATTGATAAAGGCAGGATTTTGATCATCTGCATCGATGACATTTACGTATAACGTCGTTGTCGAGGATCGTGGAGGATTACCTTGATCCTACGAAT
>JACGTP010000095.1:163641-178320 GCA_023678845.1 Mischocyttarus mexicanus | reverse complement strand
AGTAAAAGGTAACTCACTTTAACGACTATAGTAGCTGGAGACAAAAGTTCGTTATCTTGCAAGGATCTTATAATAGTTATTTCAGCATTGTCAGGATTTAATAATAGGTAAGGTAAAATTCCTCCTTGAATGGTATACCTGACAAGTGCATTTATACCAAGATCTTGATCAACAGCCTTTATCGATGCTGGTTCTACTTTCAAAATTGTTCTCTGTATGATAAATGTTAATTAATTTCATTACTGCTTTTCCTTTTTCGAAGTATAAACGTTATTTTGACAATATTAGTATTTCTATTAATATACCGTCTTCGTTTGAGAAGGAACTTTGACTTTGTATTGATCATTGATAAAGGCAGGATTTTGATCATCTGCATCGATGACATTTACGTATAACGTCGTTGTCGAGGATCGTGGAGGATTACCTTGATCCTACGAATAACAAAATAATAATAAATAAAACATTATAAATAATATATATAATAAATAAACTTACTTGTGCTCGAATATCGATAGAAAAATTCGTAAGAACTTCGTAATCCAATGGTTTCCTTAATACTAACGTACCCTCTAACGCATTTACGAAAACAAAGTATTCCTACAGATATATAAAATATTTATAATTGATATTAAAAAAAAAATAATTATCAATAGTAAAATAACAATAATGATTTACCGAATGAGGTCCAGGTAAAACTGCATATTGCACGGTAGAATAAGGCCCTGGCTGATCTGCATCCACTGCTCGGACACCTTGCAATACTCTCGTACCAACGACCGTGACCTGGAAACCAAACGGATGTGTGATTGTGTATTATGCATTGGGTTTATTGCACTTTAATTAGATGCTTATGTTAATCTAAATGAAATTAAACAACCGATCTTACCTCGGAAATATTTAATACGTATGGAGCGTTAACGAATTGTGGTGCATTATCATTGGCATCAGTAACACGAATATTAACTGGTATCACGAAACCCTGAATAATATATACACATATTATAATAAACAATTCAATGAATAAAGATTCATTTCTTGATAGATCTTTATTTTAACACTAAACTAAATGCTATATAATATAATATTTTAAAGACGGGTCACTTGACCTGCTATGGTAGGAATACATAAAGTATCGGTAGGTTTAGTGTTAAAAGTAAAAATGTTAAAAGATTTTATACTAACAGGATCTAATGTACGTTTTCTTTCGCATATAACGTTAACGTAAACGCTAGCAGGTCCATCAACACCTTCCTTATCTAAAGGTCTAGTCAAAGTTAAGTTTTTGGAATACGGTGAAAACTCAACAGGACTATCGAGTTCCTGTAATCTCAATTTAATATCCCCGTGTGATCCTGGATCCCCTAAAACACCAAGGACGCCGACGATATCTCCAACTGCGAGATCCTCGTTGACAAATAGATGAGCAGCCGTAGCACCGTTTTCCAAAAAACATCTCGTATCTCGGATCACTGTTTTGAAACGTTTTACAAATATATCATCAGAATAATTAGAACGATAAGAATTTATTTTAAATATAAGTCACGTTAAAAGATAAAAGCGTCTAAGGTTGCAGTTAACTAATGTCTGCTTATTTGTTATTTTAATTCACTATCATGTTCTATTATTAAATTCCGACTAACTTTAGATACGAAAGTATTTTCTCACGATGGTATATACATATATACATATATATATATATAGATAAAAGGGGGCCAGTGTCAGTATCATTTGTGGTTTCCGGTCTTTTTCTGTCGAGAACCGGTTTTCAGCAATTCCATGATGAAGCCAAAATTTCGATAGAAATGTCTTTCGGTTTAACAAAAGAACATACATATCCGAGTATTACGTTTGATCAAATTTAAAATTTAAACAAATACAAATCAATTGTAATAATATATATGTTTTTTTTATTAATAAAAATAAGAAGGTTAGATATTTATGAAGTATTAATAATAAATAAAAGTAGTTTGAAAATAGCCAAGTGAAAGAACGGGCGGTACCGGTGTTCGAATGCACCGATGCATTCATCGGTGCATTGAAGCATTCAAGCAAAGGTAGAAAGATTCCCATGAAATGTTTCGTATCGAACTACTTGATGTAATCGAGACAACACTATAATGTAACGTTAGGTGTCCTTTTTTCATCGAATTTCGCTTGGTAGCCACGCGTGCCGGATGTCTCTTGGCTTTCACAACATCCTGCTTGAACCAGCTCACAATCTATGAATTCCTGCAAACGTATCTATGCGTTTGACATTTTATTTTCTTCTTTTTTTATATATCATTACCGTATATTCATTATCGAACCAAAAAAGAATATAACTGGTTCAGCAAGTATGATTTTTCATGGAAAAATCATTTCGCGTTTAGAACTCTGACCGGGAAAAAACGATCTAAGCGAATCGCGGATGGACGAACTCGCGTTTTTTACTTGGCCGTCTTTTGCTTGAGTCCTGGGTATATTTCTATATATGTATTAGTGAAGAGTTACATACTAATGAAAGTAGTATGCGAGAGGGTAGATATGCGCGCTTCCCTGGAGCGAAGTTCCGGCCAATCGTAAGTCAAACTCGGTCTGTTCGTTGTTTAAAAAACTCTGTTAGACATTTTACCTTCTAGAAGAACCCTTTCGAGAACCCTAACTTTTCATTTTTCCAACTTATTATCTACCTATCTTTATCTAACTTCGGAAGATCGTTTACAGGAGCAGTATTCATCAATATTTTTATATGTTCCAAGTGTCATTAATAACTTAAAAGTAGACACTATCTGACTAACTATTACTCGTACTTGTAAAATAAAATCCCTTTCTATAAAAAATTATTGAAAGAACGTCTTTTTTTGGGTTTGCAACTGCGAGAGAATTTTAAATAAGAAGAGTTAATGAAAAATGACTCACATTGTCCGGCAACAAATTGAACCATACAGAAAATAAGAATTAAGATCTTTTGTAAACTGGTCCCCATAGTAATTCAATGTCATAATCCAACAACTCGGGATTTGCCTGATGCATCTGTAAAGTAAAAGAACATTTCTTTTTTACATCAATGATCGCTGATTCAAGTGGCTGGTGGAAGGCTGTAGGAAAGAATTGACATTCCATTTAAATGACTATACAGGAAACATACTTCGTCATCAAGATCGATTATGCGTGTTAATTGTTTTAACATGACGAATTATTAAAATACAAATTTCAGATCAAAGTGAACACGGTGCTACGAACACCGATTGACAAGGGGTGTTTGCGGGAAGATGGGAAGTGGGGAAAGAGGAGGGAAAGGTTGATTGTTCATAACGCGTGGTTAGAAAGCATGCAGAGAAACTCCTTTATTACGTGGTTATGTAGGACTCTTGGCATCATCGAAGTGCAGAACCGGCGGCAACTTCCTACAGAAAAGACGTTTCTAAATTCGTCAGACTGCATTTATTCCCAAACACCGCTCCCTCCACCATGACCTTCCTTTTATTTAAACTTTTCCTTTCGATTCTACCATTTTAGAGAGTATTCATTGAAAGCATAATAATATTTGTGTCGAGTAATGAAATGAATAAACCCCAATCGCTTACGATTCATAAATTAAATTTAAATTGTTGAAAATTTTGTCAATGATAATTAAATGAAATATAAATAATAGATTGAAAGGTTCTAAAGAAATAGAAAAGTTTGTGATTAAATCGATTATAGTTCACTGGGACACAACAGACGCATGCAGGTACGGTTACATTCCTGCAAACCGTAAACTGAAACATATCATCGAGCAAACACCTTCCGTAAATATTTGAATACTTAGAAAAATCATTTCCCTCTTTTTTCTATCATATTATAAAAGGAAAAGATCATAATTATAAAAAGAATAATGTATGCGAAAGAAGTTTGGAAAGTAATAATTTAATTAATTGAAAATAATACTCACCACGAACGCCGTTTATCATCAGAATCTAAGTAACTTATAACTCTAGTGTATGTGAACTCGAATAAAAACAAAGGACTTAATAATCCACCTTTACGTTAACGATACACCTGTCCTTAATCGCACATGTAACCAACACAACCACCATCGCACACACGCATAATAAAATCAAATATATATCTGGGATCTCTCACTTAGTTTTCGTTAAAAATATTTGTAGAAAAAGAAAGATTGATCGATTCGCGAAAATGTTGAATTTAAAAGATAAATAATGTTTTCTAATAACACAAATACACGCGCACATGCACAATTAATTATTAATTATATGTCGTCGAGAAAAGGAGATGTTTCTTATTAAAACTAATGCAACTGGTGTTGAACTTTGATTCGGTTACTACGAAAGACGAGTAGTAAAATGGACAAAGCAAACTGACTCTCGGGAAGTTGGGGATCTCAACGATTCGGCCGGAAGTGGGGGTCGTCCGGCAACTCCGAACCACAACCAAGTGAACAGGTGTTCAACCTTCGTCCAAAGAGAAACGACGAGGGGTAAGTGCATATACGTGCATATGGTAAAGTGCGTGTATGTTATGCGTGTGTTAGATTTACGTTAGTGGAAAACATCAAGCAACCAACTAGCCAGCCAACCAAAGAGCTGAGTACTCGCGTGCGACAGTGCGTAAAGTTCCGCCCCTCTTCTTCATCCCTATTAGATTTCCCCTCTTTTTCTTTTTTCAAAAGTTTACCTTACCATATCAACAGTACACGGAACACGTTATTCCTTATTAGACCTACGGTGATCAATTATTACAAGTGATTCGTGTACTTCTAAGGTTATACAACGTATATTCCACCTATTCCTACCGTGCCTGCTCAAAATTACCGGTCTATAAAAAGTAGTTATTGTTTTTTATAATCAAACGGTCAAATTGACCGGTAAGTGGTAGATTTAGTGTTAATCATAATTGTTAACAAAATTAATGGAGAAATATGTTTTAACGTTTATATATTATTTTATAATCTCAATTACAACGATGATACGTGGTATTTAAAATACAATTGATAATACTAGGATACATAATATGCTATTAAATAGTACATACATTACATTTACATATATATACTAATAGAATATTATAGTTTAGTGATAATAATACTATCATTACATTAACCGAGTAATCATATTGTAAAATAATCGTAACACATATATTATACTTGTATTATACTATTCTATAATGTAATTCACGATATAATCATTATTATTATTATTATTATTATTATTTCCATTTATCATGTAAAAAGTTTCACGTAACGGAATCAAATCCAACGATGATTTCTCTCATTTCTTTTTTCCAATAACATCATCAACAACATCAAGAAAAACCTACAGAAGCAAGTATCATCGATAAATTCAACTAATCGATGCATATTACATTGAAATACATTTTCTAACAATTTACAAATCCTTAAACGACGAATAAAAATATATATCTATATTTTCTCACGATTGAAATTAAAGTATACTAATCGATTTCACGGATGAACGATTCGAGACGGTTCACCGACGAGGAGGAGGCGAATTGTCATCCCCCGGAATTGGACAATCAGATATTCTTCTTTTTTTTTTCTTTTTTACTATCCCACGATACATTAAACAAGCAAAACGAAAAATATATTTCTGTTTGTATCTTCCCACGCGTTCGTTTATCAAATATTAATTAATATAAATACTTTGTAAAGGGAAGAAAGATTGTGACTCACCTTCGTAGGAAAAAAATAAACGTACGATCCCTTTACTTTGTTCAACAAAATTCTAATTTTTCTTATTAAAATGAACGACGTTGATATCTTACATCAATGGTGTCCCGTTCCATTGTATTTGTGCATCCTGCCATCTTACAACAAATAATAAACTTTGAATATATTTTTATTTTTAATACAGGACGATTAAATAATTAAAATACTGATCACTATTATTTTATAAATAAATGGTTATGATTACTTGGAACGAATAAGTTTTTCCAATGGAGTAGCAGCGATATCGATCGATTCCTTGCTCGTTGATTCAACACCGGATGATGGGTTTTCGTTAGCCCTAGTATCCACGGTCAATGTTGCATGACTTCCACCACAAGCAAAATACTGCACCTCGAATCTTGGTATAATAATTAAAATCTTTCGATATGATATATTTCAATGGACCTATCAAACCTGTTTTTGTTTCTTTTATGGGGTCCTTATCTATCGCACAAAAACAGATTTGAGTGTATAATAAATATCATTAGAATATAATTACCGCCTTTCGGCGTGATAATTTCTTAACAATTCCTTGTTAGTATTAAATAAAACACCATGATGACCATGACACAAGGTAACCCAAATCGGTAAGCTTGGTGTTTTCAATCTAGAACCAGGTACTTTGCTAGTTTGACCATCACCCTCGTGAACCAATAAACCTACTTCGCTTCTGACGAGAATACCCCATTGTGGGACAGCCTTGAAAATAATTTCAAATATGTTTTTAAGAGATCTTAAATGGGTAAGACGATCAAAGGTATAATACGAGGATAAGTATCCTTTGAAAAATAATATTACATAAGTATTCTCATCCCCAACATGAATAACCCCGTTATGAAGATGAGGAGACGACCGGCCAGTCAACATAAACACAACGACACTGATTGGTCCTTCCTCGGGACATCCGCTTAGTATTGAAGCTTTTTGATCTTCCAGGTCGCTTTGAACTCTGTGGACCGAAACACGAGACGTTCACAGTTACTCTTGACGAGAGTCATTTATCTTTTTTTCCATGCTAAACCGGTGGACGTTTACTTCATTTTCTTCTTCTTCTTTTCTTTTTTTTTACTACGACCAATTCGTTCAAGCAACGCTACAAACGAACACGAACGAACTAAATAGTTCCAACTTGTTTTTTTCCTTCATTCGGAAACATTGTTAAAACTGTAACCCGCGTTACAAAGATAAAAATAATTCTTTCTCCACTACGTACAAAAATATGAAGCTTTAATATTTTAAAAAGAAAGATATTGCAAATTTTATTATTTATTTTATAAAATATACATTTTAATTTCCCCTAATTTATAAATCACCGTTACTGCGGAACCGGTGAACGGTGAGGGTATAAAAAAAAGATTGACTAACCTTGAATAAATTGACCCAATAAATAAAAATAATATCCTTACTTCGTTAAACCTCTCGATAAAACGGCACTGTAAAGTAACAATTTTGCTCCTGGCCCACCCTCGTCCTGAAACTATTTAATAATAACTCTTCCCACTTATAGATTTTTCTCTTTTTTTTTTTAATATGGCTTAATATATTCACTAAAGTTGCTAATTTATAAATAAAATAAAATATTTCGAAGACTTACCAAGTATAAGTACCTCTTGATGAATATTTGAAGATCTTCTATCGAGGTGAACTCGAATAGATGCAACTGAAAAATAATTAGAACGAAATATACTTTAAAAAAGAGGGCTCGGGGAGAGAGGCTTAATTAAAATAAAATAATAAAAAAAGAACTTGGTTGCGACCTTAACCTCGAGGAAAATCGTTTTCCATTGAATTTTATTTCGCATTCCTCTCTCCCTATCCCTTCTTAATAGCAAATATTCCTCAATGCTAACAAATCGAAACTCCCGGGTCGATGTTGGATAAAGTTTTATACACTCAAGATTTTATTAACGTAACAGAAACGATAATCCAAAAGCAATAAAGACATTCTTGAATGGTTGGGCACGATCCCAAGAATACATTTTTGACGACTCATTTGATAAACGATCCTCGCAAACTTTAGTTTTTTATTATTTTTCTTACCCTCCTCCATAAGAGAGGGGATCGTCAATTTAGAAACTCCTCGAGGATGAGGAAAATAAAAAGAAATAAAATATATTTGCGATACATAAATGTTATATACCGTCTCCGTCAAACCATCCTGAAAATACTGCACGCTATGTTGCAGATAAGGTGTCTTTTGTGGTAATGCAACTATGGCCTTTGGCAAGCTGACACTTTTTGTATCGAGGTTGCTGCTGGTGCTGCTGCAATTGCTGTTACTCTGATTGCTACCAATTGAACCACCGGCGCAACGCCAAATTATTTCGGATATCGCAAGACATAAAACATCAACTTGTCTGTCATACGAAGGTCTCAGTAAACTACGAACAGACAAATTAACAACTTGTAATCGATACTTTTGTTGAATATATATTAAGTTGTGCATATGAAATGTCGGATATTTTTTTACAGCATATTTTGATCGAATAAGCAGCTTTTGAAAAAAGATATGCAGTTTAGACAGAGGACACACTTACACGTCCGGACTGACACGACTGTCCTGGGTAGTACATTTAAATAAAAAATGTTTCAACATAATAGCTTGCACCGTAGTAACCAGACCTCGCGTTGTATTCCTAGGTGATCTTAATCCGAAAGCTAAGTTTTGACCATATGGTCTCAAAGTCAAACCGGTTCTAGCCCATTCTGCTCTAGGTGGACAAGCGCAGCTACCAAATATCAATGTTCTTAACATCTAAAAATGTTAATTTAAGTAAATATAAAGAAAAGAAATCTAAATGAATGTTATTACCATGCAAGTCTCCTCATCTATCGGTTTACCACCAGATACAATTGTTTTCGGCAATGTTCTGGTATTCCTCGGATAAATGATCCTCTCTGAAAATAAAAGATAGCATATAAATTGAGATAATATTCCTTTTGTAATTAATTCCCAATTCCTCTATTGCATTTTATCAGAGTTTCAATAGAAATATTAAATTTATAAACATCTAAACCTGGATAAAGTTCGTCCGGTTCTGCCATAAGTGCTGCACATCTAGCTGCCCTCGTGGAAAGTAACATTCCTCAAGAAATCTCTTTTTTATTGTATTAATATATTGTTTATTAAAATATTAACTAAACTATCTTAAAACCCTTCCTTCGATGATCGTACGTGAACCGTAACTGAGAGATTTAACTTGCATTTTCCCTTTTATATTGAATTCAATCCAGAAACCAGCACGAATTCACTAACCATTTACATATACAATAAATAGTTCTTGAGAATGCGTACAATTCAAACAAATTCCTTGCAAGGGAGGGTGAGTTTTTAGGTGTCACCCAGTGCTACCACGCCCGACGGTTATCGAATATCAATTGAATATCGAAGGTAAGGAGCATGTCCCTTTTATATAAACCAATTTGTCTATTCATCACTTACTCCGACACTTTGATTCTGAAATCGCTTTTGGGTGGAGCTAGCACGAAACGTGTCAATTCATATGTCCAAAAAGACAATTAAAATGTACCTTTGGAAATGATAGAAATGCCCTACTAACGTCTACTAATCTGTCTGATACGATCTATAGTGGAATTTAACATTTTAACATAGACAACACGTAGATTACGTAAATATTTTTCAGGTACTAGTTAGGAACCACCCTAATATGATCGTGTATAGTTGTTAGTCTCTCTCGATCTTGACTCGGGTGCGGTCGCATTTTCTGCATTTTATCATTACAATCATTCTGACGCTAACTTTCACCCGAATCCTAATTATTTTTATTATTACATTAAGACTAATTCATTCCAAAATTAATTTCTTTAACTTTATTCCAAGATCGAAGATTTCCTTATGTACTTTTCTATCTTGTGTAGTTACTCGTATGTAATTCAAATACATCGAACGGTTCTTGCTTAGGTACGTAACGTATTAATTTTTTTACCACAGGTACATATCACTTTTTTACCTTTAGGTATACAGAACTTGAATTTATAAAGATATTATATTCGCGTATTGTATTGTGTAACATATATTCGTCCCAGGTTTTAAAACCAAATAGAATATTTTCGTAACCATTATCGTGACTTTGAGTACATACAAATAATTTATTATCTGTAGAAAAAAAAATTACATAAAGAGAGAGAAATAAAACGAAATAGGTCCAACGATGCATGTCAGACAGATTTGTTAGATAAAATCATACATAAATAATATATTGTCTGTAGAAAAAAAAATTACATAAAGAAAACAAACACGAAATAGGTCCACCGATGCATGTCTGACAGATCATTGAGATTAAATCATAGTCTCGTCGATGATAAATTATTATTTCGTAATGGCAAAATATGTGAAGAATATGAAAAATGGTATTAAGGGATTATGGTTATGCGTTTATAGAAGAATTGTTCAAAAGTTTCCGATCATATTTTTTCATATAAATTCACGCTTGTTTCTTAGAAGAAAGTAAGTTGCAATAAAGAGTTAAGGTTGGCGTGATCTAACACTCGTCTAAGGCGCTTCTCGCATAATCGCGTGCTCGCATGCAATCAAGATATCCTATTACGAATCCACGTAGGAACAAGCATCTGCATTCGACGATTGCACACACACACACACACACACATCCTATGATGTATTATAACATTTACGTATATCCCTTTACCTATACAAACAAATAGTTTAAATTTGCATTCCTTAGAGCAACATTCGAATAACTGTTACCTATCGATCGATTTCAGTTCGAATTAAAGCATTCGCCTTTCATACTCAAGGTCGTATACTATTTCTTTTTATTTTTTACTTACAAGCAAACTCTGACGTAATATTTAAATTTTTCCCAAATTTTGGACGATAACAATCCAACGAAGATTTATTTGTTTCTTTCATATCTTAGGAATGATAATCATTTTTGAAGTGTTTTCTATGTTATCATCGTTATCTATTAATATTCGTATCTACAAACACAGGCATTTATAATTTAATAATGATAGCAATTTATTCGAATAAAAATAGAAACAGAAGGTATTACTTTTTGAACGATTGGTTAATTAATTCTATTTAAAAAATCTGTCTCTTTGTTAGATTCTTTTCCGTTCTCGTTTTTTCTTCCAAGGATTAGGATTTATTAATTAGCTTACATAAAGAAAAGAAAAAGTGAATCGAAGAAACACAGTGGGCTGAGATTAGAATCAGAAATCTTTGTTACGCCAGTAGGTAAGATGAACAAAATAAGTTGCACTTTGTTGTTCGTTAAACTATGCGAGAACTTTCGTTTCCTTACAGACCAATACCGGAAAGGACAAGTAATGGAATCAGTGTTGCATGAACGACATCCTCCTACTAAATATCTACATACGAATTCAACGAAGAAGAAATGATACCACGCCATACCTTTGACAGACAGAAATTCCACAATGGTGATTCTTCTAACTACGATCGATACAAAAATAAAACATAAATAAAAATACAACCGATTGGGAAAAGAAGATAAGTTAATATAATATATTTTCCAGATAATAATCCTGAAATTAGATCTCATCTTTCTTTTTTTTCGATACTTTATCATAATTATGATTTGTCATTTTTTAATGTACTTCTTTAGAAAGTATTTCATTTGGATAAAAATAGAAATTTATTATTAGAAGCTTGAAATAAATGTGTTGAAAATAATAAATTTCTATTTCCCCTGTAACACATTGTAGGATTAGAAGATCATACCTCTATCTCTCAAATAAGTTGGCTTCTTTGGAATAGTATCGTATTGTTGTTTGCCTGAAAACGATGCAGACGTTGATGTAGTTGTACTCGTGTTAACATCAGACACAGAATCGGACATAGTAAGTACTTGTTCGTTTGCTATCATCGTTGTCCGTGATTCCTCCATTGAGATGGTATTAAAAGATTACAAGATCGGTAAAGATATTAAAATAGAAAGTTATTGCAGTAATTAAAAATCTTTGTTTTCTTTTTTGGAAGGATTATAAAGACTTAATCTTATTTATTATCTGCGATTAATAAAATCAAAATAAAATTATAATGATCGATTTAAAAACAACAACCGTGACATTAACTCCGGTAAATTTAATTTAACACGAAATAATAATCTTATTGTCATTTTTCTTTTCGAATTTTTCGAGAACAATTCGTGCCTGACGAATTACGATTATTCTCTTTTAATGAAAATCAATTTTAAATTAAATAAAATCCAAATCGAGGTGTGTATGTGTGTCTGTTGGTATAACAATTTCTTTCTCCTTCGTTTTTCGTCTCATTTAATCCCATCAATCCGTGGGAGAATTTTATTTCATCATTTTTCACACGAAATATACAAGCATCGTAGATATTATCGTTGAACGAACACTTGGATGATTAATAGAGTCTCCGTGTATGTTTTAACTAAAAATTTAAACAATATATATGTGTATATATATATATTAAAGGAAAACAAAGTAAGCTGATAAAAATACTTAAATATTTGTTCAAGTATCGTTTAAGTTATACCTTTCCTACCTCGTGCTACCTTTGCGTGTGACTACTGTTTAACCAACTCCTTAAATCAAAATCCATGTGTTATTATTATCCACATGTAAGAATCCTAAATTTATTAGAGTTATATTTTTTTTTATATATTTATAAATATATATTGTAAATAATTTTAAAAATTAATATTTATAATTGCAATTAGTAGGAGGAAAAATAATTCCAAAGGAAATAATAGATATTAATTATTAATTTAATTTTATACTTGAACTAATTTATTAAGAAATTAATTTATATATTAAATATTATTATCTCTATTATCTAAAATCTTATAATACTCTTCCTATCGAGAATGAAGGAAAAATTAATGATTAAAATGTGTTATGCAACACTGAAAAGAAGCTCTTAGTTGAAACGCTCTTATTGAAATATCATGAATTTTTAATTACCCGAATATTCTTGTTGTTACTTATTATTACTAAACTATTTTCTTCTTAAATCAGTTTGATCTTACTTCGCGTTCCTACGTATACGACTGGAAGAACTAACTAACGAGAATATGCTGAGCTAAACCTGGTTGCTCGTATTCCTTCCACTCTCAATGTCTACATACACACATACGTACATACAAACATACGTACATCTGCATTGACCTGTGTTAACTGACAGCCTGGCGCCGGTAGTTTGGATAGCGATAATAATTCTAACCAACCCTTGCGATTAGAGTTCATCCCCTTTTTACCCACTTCGAAACGTAAATGGTGCCTACGATGTTACCACCTTAAACCACCCACCTACCCGCCGTTTCACTTATGCAAACTATACCTTCATTATATATCCACCGTTCCTCAACTTACGTTAGCTATCTTCTTTTTACTTAAACTAATTGCTTATAGTTTTACGCTTCGATTATTGTTTAACGGTAACAACATTACCTTGCTAATGAAAATTTACAACTAATGTAACTGTAAAAGTAATATAATGTATGCATAAATATCCGAAAGGTGGATTGAAAAAGAAAATGAAGTTTTCTACTGGACTGGACTGGTTTTTACCAAATGATAGAGATTTTGGCGTGATAGAAATGTCATTAAATACTTCGCAGTGTTTGAAATAAAAAAAATCACTGCAACAGTGAAGGACCTTTTTTTGAGTGACTTGCGAGATAGCGAATAACTCGCTGAAAATTAAATTTTTTCATTTGAAAATTTTACCGTATATTCATTATTTATGTATGAATATATCCTCCAAATTTTAAAACATTTCATGCAGTAGTTTTCATTAAAAAAATTCCCAAAGATCATCTTCTTTTCAGCGGTCACGCTAGGTGTGCCCCTTAATGAAGTTATAAGTTTGTATAAGTGATTTAAAAATTATAATATTCGATTTAATAGTATTTGACATCTTTAATAAATCTATACATTCTTATATTTTCATTCTCTTTCAAATAATACTAATCCAATAATAATAATAATAATCCATTTGTAATATTTCGAACATGCAACTGGTTTTATAAACATCATCTAAATTTTCCCTCCTATCGAACATTACGATTCTGATTAATCGATAGATAAGGCGCGAAACTTGACACGAATACAAACGTCCCTGGTAGTTATTTGGGTTCTATCTCACACAATCAAACGTTTATAATTAATTTCTAAATTAGATTTAAAATTAGAAAATGATATAAATCGATAAAAAATCCTTATCTCGTAGAAATGTAAACGTATTTACAGTTTAACCGAAGTAATATCATACCTAATCGTTAATCTAAATGGAAAATATTTCATTGTGTCTGCGTGTATACTTACATTGATTTTCTTGTTTTACCTTGTACAATACCCTAAGCTTCTCGCCGTATTCATAATTACTAATTTCCTGAGCTGCCGTTCGTGAAAATAAGATTACGTAGTTTAACTAACAAGGAGGGTACACGAAATTCAAAATTAGTTTTTGCTTAAAATGGCATGCAACTTATAGACCTTGACTAGTACATCATTGTGTTAAAATATTATACTCCGAATGGGCAACCGTTTTTAAGTGAGCAACTATTTATTTAAACTTAAATCGCAAATATCTTAAAAACGATTGACCATTCGGAGTATAATATTTTAACACAATGATGTACTAGTCAAGGTCTATAAGTTGCATGCCATTTTAAGCAAAAACTAATTTTGAATTTCGTGTACCCTCCTTGTTAGTTATATCAAAATATTCTCTAAATTTTTGTCTATTCGTCCATAACTTTGCTTTTAATCTACCTCAAATTTTCGCTGAGAAAACACTGACCAGCACATTTGAAATATTTCACTAAAAAAACCATCTACTATTTTTTACTGCAGCTTGATGCAACCCATACTTTCCTAGACTAAGCTATGACTTAGTTATATCAAAATATTCTCTAAATTTTTGTCTATTCGTCCATAACTTTGCTTTTAATCTACCTCAAATTTTCGCTGAGAAAACACTGACCAGCACATTTGAAATA
>JACGTP010000095.1:45799-154483 GCA_023678845.1 Mischocyttarus mexicanus | reverse complement strand
TCATCTTGACGCAACCCATACTTACCTTGACGAAACTATTAGTAAGTTATATCAAAATATTCCCTGAACCTTGGGCTATCTGCCCATACTTTTCCTTTTAATCTTTAATTAGAACAATTCCAAAAGGTTGCGTCAGCGTTTTCTCAGCGAAAACTTGAGCTAGATTAAAAGGAGAAGTATGGGCAGATAGCCAAATCTTCAGAGAAGATTTTGATATGACTTAGTCATGGCTTTTTTTTTTTTTTTTTTTTTCGCCAGGAGGGAAAACCTTCATAGGCACCCCAAGACCGTTTTTCTTGGGGTAGTGTCGGATTCAGTCCAAACGGGATTTTGCCCTCTTAAGGGCAGTCCCGAGTGAACCACCTACCGACTAAAAACCCTCCTGGTTAAAACTAACGCTTAATATTAAGGAGAGGGTGGTAAGTGCTTTCAATTCCTTCACTTTTCCCTCTATTAACAAGCATGGGGAGGGATATTGTGTCCAGCTATTTTATAAAACATTTCAAATTTTTTTTTATTTGCAAACATTACGAAAAACTAAAAAAAAGAAACTTATTTATTACGCATAAGTTATATAATTAATAATTATAAGTAAATAACATATAATAAAAAATACGTTTTATAAAATACATGCATCAATAAAATTATTTTACATTATATCATTTATAAAAAAAATATAACATATTGTAAAAACATAGAAAAAAATTATGTAAGCATAACGTACTTGAAAAAAATAAAAAAAGTAATAAAAAAAAAAAAATTAAATTAAGGAGGGACGGACTTGAACGCACGACCCCAAAATACAACTCTGTGCCCGAGTCTGTGCCCTTACCAGCTTCACTACCGACGGCTTATATTAAGTGAAGCAAAACACGGGTACATATACGTGAGCAACTATTTATTTAAACTTTAATCGCAAATATCTTAAAAACGATTGACCATTAGGAGTATAATAATTTAACACAATGATGTACTAGTCAAGGTCTATAAGTTGCATGCCATTTTAAGCAAAAACTAGGTTTGAATTTGGTATGTTCTCCTAGTGAGAGAAATAAGATATAAAATGAACGTGTATCGTGTGTTTGTATACTTACGTGACTTGGTGTAATTATCGTCAATCTGAAACTACCTGTACATTAAATGAACAAATATTTCTTAGAAAAGTATTGGTAAAATTATACCTAGTAAATAATTTTAACATAGTCAAGGTTAAAAAATTTTAATCCAATTTACACGTTGTAACATTTTTAAATTATTACAATTAAAATCATATATTTTATTAACTAATTTACAATTATTTTCTTGTTCTTTTATTATTAATAGATATGATTGATTTGTTTTGGTTTAACTTTTTTCGTTTCTTATTAATCTTCTTATTAACCAATACACTTTCATCTATAGGTTCAATTATTTTTCCCATAGCAGTTTGTACAGAAGGTTCAATGAATTTTTTAAAATTGTTCTCAGGAATGAAATTTCGTCCGATCGGTGCCCTGATACTAGCTTCAAAATCTTTAACTGTTGAAAATGGATATGGTAATTCATTAACTAGATGTTCCCTTATTTTAGCATTATCGTCTTCGATTATTATAACATCGCTTTTATTTTTATCTTTGCGTGGTGCATTTTTCGGCATATTTATAATAAACCGTTTATTTTTCCTGGTAGATGGTTTTATATCTTTTCCAGCCCAAGATCCCCATCCTGGTAAACTAAGATCGATATCCTCTGGTTGTGATTGTTTAATCTGTAATTCAATGTGTACATTTGAAATATAATCAAATAATATAAAAGAATAGTTCATTAGATTTAACCCTTTCGCATACATATACGTTCATACCACATGCAAGATTTTACACTATATTTTATAGTTCACCATAATTTTCTTTTAATTTTTCTTTTCATACATACCTCGTCTTCTTTTTCTTTCCTAAATTCGTCGACTACATCATCGTCTGCGAAAGCTTCGCTTATTATATTATTCTTTTCTTCCTCATCTTCGCTATCGTCTATAGCATCGTCTCCACCGGTGATAACATTTGGTAAATCAGTATGTAAATGTTTAGGTTTTACATTAATGTATTTGTTTGGATCTATATTCGTATCTTTATCTTTAGATACATCATCATTTGTGTTATCTAAACTTTTAGCTAAGTCCTTCAATTTCATTATTTCTTTATTTTTGGATGTTATTGCTGATTTAGTTACTTCTTCCATAGGATTAGTCAAGATTGGTTTCTGATTTCTATTTTTAAAATCTAATTCATTAATATTATTAGATTCGTCAACATTAGATTTACTAATATGGTTATGACTTTTCTTCTCCTGATTGATATTATATTTTTTTTTAAAACGACTTATCTGACTAGTAACTCGTTCTTGCATTTTATCTTCCAACAAATCGAACATATCATCTATTTTCTCATTTGACAATGTTGATTTATTTTTCGTATCATCAGAATTTATAATTTCATCGCAATCTTGTATATTCCAAGCAGATGTAGCAACCACTTTGTTCGATATTTTATCATCTTCTTTTTCATCTTTCACGACTTCTAAAGATTCATTTGCATCGAGCGTACCATCCAATTCACTTTCTACTTTTTCATTTGTAATTAAAGATTTCTTATCCTTCCTTAATTTATTATTTTTAATAACTAACTTTTCTTTAGAAACAACAATCTTGTTATCTGTAAAGAATAAAGTAATTTTTAATAAAACTGCATTAAATGAAACTTATTTGGAAGAACAAACAATATATCCCTTTCATTCCTTACCTTGTTCTTGCTTACATTCAGTGTCATTTTTCTGAGATATATTATTTGCTTGAATAGAAGTAGGATTTTTTTTATTTAATTCTGAATTCTTAGAATCCCAATATTTTCGATAACTGCTAATAAAATCATTAATTTCATGTTCGGTTTTAATTCCATTTACCCATGGATTTTCTTCCGTAGTATCGGAAAGTTTTAAAGGCGTAGAATTTTCATTATCAGCAACATTATCATTATCATTATCTTCATCGTTACTATCATTTGCAACTTTCAGATGTTGCGTCAATTCTCTACCGATGGATAATTGCTGAGCAAGAACTTGACGAGTTTCTTTGTCGTACTTTGCTCTTACTTGTTTATTCTTAGCCCATTGACCTGTACTTTTATGCCTTAACGTTATTCGTTCTTTCGCTCTGGATTTATCGAGCAACGATAGTTTCTCTAAAGCAGTCTGTGGATCTGATTTTTGCAGTTCCTCGAATTCTTTAATTTGCTGCTTAATCCTTTCCTTCCTTTGAACACGGTGGAACTTCTTACTCTTTATCCTTTTTTGTCTGTGAGCTTTTACTCCTCTGTAAGACTAAAAATATTAACAGAAATAAATTATAAACTGCACAGAAACAGATTTGACTGTACATTCTAATATTCACACCAATAACAAATATTCCTAAATCTATACAATTAATAATAACAGCAACACCACTCGTTTACCTGTAAAGCTCTCATACGAGCAGCTTCTTTTCTCCTTTCTAATATTTCTTCTAAAGTCATTGTAACTTTATCTTCATTCTCATCTATTTCTTTTGGCTCTGGTTTTGGTTCTAACGCAGCTAATTCTTTTTCTAAACTTGATTGCAGTTTAAATCTTCCAACTAATTTAGAAGCTGATTTTGGTGCAGTAGATAATTTGGTCAAAGGAAAAGAAACCTTTGGCGCAACTCTGTTACGCGATATTACTGCATTCCATTTACTTATTTCTTTTTGAGCCTTTTCAAATCCTACCACTCTTTTAATCTATAAATTATAAACTTTGATTACTAAATATTAAACAATGTATATTATATAACTACTTAAATAATTATATATCATTTTTTTTTAAACATACACGATCAGCAGAAGGTTTTTCTAATGGCTTATGAAGAACTTTAGTATTTTGTTGAGTAGCATTAAATTTCTTGCGTATCTCTGTTTGATATCCCTTTTTTCCCAAAGGCTTTACTAAATCTTGAACAGACACTGCATTTTTATCGGATATTCCACTTTTAACTAAATGAAATTCAGATACCTCTAATGTTGGTTCTGTTCTTTCTGGCTTCTTAACTCTGAAAAACAAATTACATATTTTTACAAAATATATAAATAAACAATGAACAATTAAATAAGATTTCATTTAATACCAATAATAATCTTAATAATAAAACATAGCCTATAAATATATTTACCTCTGTCCTTTATCGAGTTGTGCCACTGCTTCCAGAAGTTTAGAATGAGATTTTGATACTTCTTGATCGGTATCATAATCAATATCCGAATCACCCATTTTGTAAAATATAAATGTAGATAAAATTTATTTAAACAATATTATTTGGGACACGATCTACACACGCACATGTTCTCGTATTTACACCAAAAATATCGATGTCAATATCGATAAGTAGACACCGATGTTCGATAAATATCGAAATAAAAATATATCGATAACATCGATGAGTATCGATAATCCCAATTTTATTTTTCATTTTACAACATGACGGCTATGATGTTATTATTCAATACATTTGTTAGGTTCGAAAGTAATTAATGAAAGTAATGTTTGAAAATCTATGTATCGAGCCTTCAATAATTATTTATCATCAGATAAACAAACAGTTTATATAGATTTCATTACCTGCATTATTAACTTTAATTCATAATCCTAATTATGCAAATGTTAAATTAAAACAGAAACAAATATATGGAATAATATTGACAAAATCTTATAAATCTGTTTAATTCGATATATCGTACAATGACTTTAATTTTGATATCAACATTAATTTGCATTTTAGAATACATCGTACCAATGTTAATAACTTATGTAAGTATTTAAATAAATAATTGGCAAAAAAAGAGAAAGTAAATTTTTAATAGGATAATAGTCATTGACAGTCAAAATTAACACCCCTAGATATATATTTTGACATATCATTTTGTTGTAAACACATTTTAACCACGATGCTTTTTTTGTTTTTTTAGATTACAAGACATTTGTATGCAAGGGAAAAAGTAGAAATTGAATTACGTAGAAAATGTTTTGAGGTAAACCGAGAAATGGAAGGTATTTCAATGGTGCACGAGTTTTCAAAATATGCTAAACTTAAGAGAAAATCTAACTCGTTGGAAAGTGAATTAAATCAAATAGGTAAAGAAATATAATCAATTGATTATATTCTTTGGTTAATATAATAAATATATTGCGATCTATTATTTTTAGATAAGTGGAGATTATCTAAAAGAAAAAATACAAGATTAGTTATGACTTATGGCTTTCGTATTATCAATGTAAGTAACAAATCTTATTTTTTTTTTATAGTACATTATCTAATAATATATTTATGTTTATTTAAGGGCATATTAATAATGATCCTTTTATACGTGTATAAAAATGAACCTGTTGCGAAACTACCAAAGGATTCATTATGGCCAATTAATTACTTTTTAAGTTGGCCAACTACTCACGAGGACTCTATTTCTTTATTTATGTGGTTTATTATTATGAGAATAGCTTTATTTAAATGTAATCAAATTTTGGTGTAGGTAATTATTAAATAAACTCATTTATAAAAATGAGTTTCATTTGTAATGTATAATTACAAGGTGTATATCAGTTTCGTTCCACAAAAACGAATACGATTTAATTTATTATAAAACTTTAAATTGTAAACATCTATATCATTTTCAATTCTTGTTGTATTCTATGTTCGACTTGTGGCAGTAACATTCTATCAACTTGTAAATTAAAACTAACATATACAGGTTTTCCTAATTTTTTTGTTAAACGTTTAGCAATGTTAGTTGAAGTTTCATCTGCCACTGCACCCATTATCTTAGTAGCAATCGGTATTGATTCATAATTTGATTTAAGTGCAAAAGCAAGATCATTCATGAGAGATTGTTTGGTATCTCCAATCCATAAATATAAACAATCTTCCATCATTATAATGTGACACTTAATTCTAACCTCGCCAACATCATCCACAAATTCATGAAATTTAAAATTGCAAGGGTTTTGACTGCGTTGATTGGATTCGGTGTCACTAGCCATACTTTTTGTCAATTTGATTATTCTTCTTTTATATCCTTTAACAATAATATAGAAATATAAATAATAACAATTTAAATATAATTACAATGCACAATTCTTTCAAAAAAGCCGATAGTCACCGCTCAAATAATATAAACAATATTAACACAACGTCGCAAGATATTTAGTGGAAATGCAGTACTCGAATTTGATTGGTTCACGTATAAAATCAAATTAAATGATATAAAAGGTAATATAATGATTAAAATATCGTGGAATTAAATTTAACTTTATATTGGCAAATTGTGTATTCTAAATATGTGTAAAAATTAAACGATCGATAATATTCATCAAATTTTCAATTAAAACTTTATTCGTAGTTTAAATATCCGGACAATTTTAGAACATTTCCGGATGCCAAGCTCGGTCATAGAAGCTTAGAGTCCCTGCATTCAGCTTGGTAGACCCCTCTTTCGTTTATCGTGGTGCGCAGGCGCAACAAGATCTCCTGGTTAGAGTATCCATTTTGATCACATGTGAGTATACCGAGCTGTTCTCGATTTCGGTGAAAACTAATGGTGCTAATTGTCTGAACAAGTTAAGGAAAGTTAATAATTCGACAGTGAAACATCAGCTGGTTCGTATTGATAAGACAGTGTTAGTTAAACATCGGGAATTAAAACATGTAATTGCTCGTGCCGATGTCAACGGGCTGCTGGCAATGTGGCTAACACTTTCGCGCCATCTTCGGACAATTTTCCTTAAAATACGCGATTAATAAAGATAAAAATATATTATTCACTTGTTTTTTTAGCATATCTAGTCATAAACGTGTCAGTTTTAAATAAGTTATCTGATAACTAATGTCCCTTCGTTTATGCAAAAACAATCTTTGGTTAGCCCCCTACATATTTCTCATCGTATTTAATATTTCTTCAAAGAAATCTTTCTTCAATCGTATTGTATTAAAATCGTCTTATCGATTGTATATTTTTATAATCCAAAATTGTTTCAAACAAACAATCTATTATCTTTGATAATAGAACAAAAATTCTACTCCCGAATTCTCCGTACCAGTATTAATGCCCGAATTTTTATCGTTGTTCTGCCACATGGCCGTTTACGCTCGACTTTATTCCACTTAAAGCTTACTATAATTCAAATCTTTTTTCTCTTTATCATTGTTATATATAAATAATAGTTATTATTTACATAGTTTTTTAACACCGGCTACTATCCATGATACGTTTAATTCTACCATCTTGATTTAACTTCTAAACTGCTTACATTAAAAGACAATTGTGCTCTTATACCTAGAATATTTAGTTAATAATTTACATGATGGTGGCAACTCTGTCTTCTTACTGTTCAATTTTTCATCTATATATGATTAAAAAGCTATGGTGTGTTTTAAACACAACCATATGTTCTCTTGATTAGTGAATGTAGTAATATCCCATATTAAATGTATCTAAATAACAGATAAACAATTAAGATATTATATTATTTTATATATCATTATACATGTGATACACGTTTAAAACTTTAATTATTATATATTCGTAAAATTCGTATTTATACATATTCTTTTTTTTTATTGTTATTTGTTTTTTACTTAACAAATTTATGATCTTGTTAAAATGTTAAACACTTATTTGAAAACGTGTTTAAATATTTCCTCACATCTATTAGTTTCTTTCATTCTTTCTCTCCACACCTTACCACCCCTCCCTCTTCCCTTCTCGTCCTTCCACCTTTTGCAATTGAAAAGATGTATTTCAAATTTTATATTTTTAATTATAACAATATTTTGTCAATTTCTTTTTACTTATACATTTGACGATCTAATTATATTATAATGTTACTTTAATAATATTAATATAATTGAAACATTTATCTTTTTATAGAAATAGACACTCACAATTTACAATGGCAGATATTGAGGATACTCATTTTGAGACTGGTGACTCTGGTGCATCGGTAACATACCCAATGCAATGTTCTGCATTGCGCAAAAATGGATTTGTCATGTTAAAATCTCGACCCTGTAAAATTGTTGAGATGTCTACTTCAAAGACTGGAAAACATGGCCATGCTAAGGTTCACCTTGTAGGCATCGACATATTCACCTCAAAGAAATACGAAGATATTTGTCCTTCGACACATAATATGGATGTACCATTTGTTAAGCGAGAGGATTATCAGGTAATATTGAAACTATTTTAATAATAATTCGTATTCTCATAATTTCATTATTATGTGTTACTTTGTTCATTCTATGTATATTCTTCTGAATTCAGCTGACGGATATATCCGACGATGGGTACTTATGTCTAATGGCTGATAACGGAGATCTCCGTGAAGATCTTAAAATACCTGATGGTGAATTAGGAACTCAATTACGTGCTGATTTTGAGGCAGGCAAAGAATTACTTGTAAGTCATGTTTTTGTACATTTCAATTATTCATAAATTATATTTGGAATATTTTAATTAATCCATTTATGCAGTATTACAAAGAAGAGATTTATTAATTAAAATATAAAAAAGGGTTTATTTAAAAATCTCTAATTAATATTATATGTTATCTGAATAATAGAAAAATAATGGTAATTAACTTATAACTTGTAAGTATTATGAACTTGGACCATTCGTCTCAATATAAAATATATTGACGTTAATGCTGAGTTTATAATGTTTAGTTAATAGTTATATTTTTGATCTCTTGTATTATGTAATTAGTAAACTTAAATTATGCATACATAGGTTTATTTTTATTTTTTTTTAATTCTTCTAACAGAGAGAATAATCATTGATTATATTATTTTATCATATTTGTTTTCAGTGCACTGTACTAAAAGCTTGTGGCGAAGAAGTGGTAATTGCCATTAAAACCAACACTGCCCTTGACAAATAATTGTGTTCAGTTTTATTCGTACACAACAAAACTATCCGCTTAGCCAATCGACACCTTATCATTGGTAAAAAAAACATAAGTCCACAGTTTCAACCGACAGCAGTTCAGCAGCGGACAAAAACATCTTTTTATCTAAGTAACATCTACTTACTTACTAATATTCAAAACAAAACACATGCTAAAGTTTCTAAGAAGCAATGTAAGACAAGAAGAATTGGGTTTATGGAATTCTTAATACCCAGTTTTAGACATATACATATAGGCCCACACATACGTTGTTTGTTATACAAAAGATACAACTTTTCAAGCAAAAGTTGATTAAGAAATAAAAATTAAAAAAAAGCCTTTACACATCCTCGATTTTTTGTTTTGTTTTTGGAGACTTCAGTATTCGATGTTTGGAAACAACTTATGTAAAGAAAAAAGAAAAAGAAAAAGAAAAATCACAAAAGCTTTCTAACTTAATATACACATTAAATTAAATAGACACGTATTGCTGTTGAAGACCAAGGGTTGAGATGCATTCTATAGTGTGCGGAACAATTTTTCATATGAATCCGATAAATCTTTATGTATTAATAACATTTAGTATCCTTTAGTTATTGTTATATAATTTTATGAAGTAAAATTGGTACATGATGGTCATACAATCATGTAGGTAAACTACATATTTGTTAACAATGACTATAGAGAGATAATTTGTAATTTTACATATAAGCTTTATAAGCACAGAATGCTTGCAGAATGCTTTTATAAATTATAAATCCATTATTTCTAATTGTAAAAGTATTATCTAAAAAAGCAAGAAATATAAGTTTTTTTTTTTTTTAAATAAACAAGTATAAGAAGAGAGATAATAAGTTTAAGATAAACGAAAATAGATTTATTTCGTTTCTTTATAATTTGCCTAATAACTATTTTGCAATATGTTCTTGTAACATATGATAGTACTTTTTTCAATAAACATTTTTTACCTTAAATCACATGACTGTTATATATCATTATAATAAGTTATCTAGTATAAAGGATAATACTTTCGACGAGAAATTAATATCGGTGGCAAATTTTAATTTTACCAAACATGAAATATTTTTTAATCTTAAACTAATAATGATTTAAATATTTTGTCATACGTAGCATATATTTATATTTATTATTCCAGTAATTACCTTTATTATTAAAGAAGAAGAAAAGAATAATAATAATAATAATAATAATAATAATTTTCGAAATATTTCTTTCTGTACTTAGTATCCTTTTTTTTCTTTCATTAAATATCCAAATTATTCATACTTTTGTTTCTTTCAATTATATACTCTCAAATTTATCCTGCTTTTTCTCCTTTTGTTATATTATTATAATACTATAAGATCGTATTTGTATAAAAAATTGTTCCGGAAAGAAAATACAGTCTGAAAATAATTGTAGATTAATATACAATGAAAAATAGAAATTGATAAAAGAAACCGTAACCAGAGCTTTTATGGGAAGGTATGTTGTGTGCCCCTACTTCTAAACGTATGGTTGTTATGCTAAATCCTAAAAAAGAAACATGTTTTTTAATTTCAATAATTTAGATTTTACTGTCGTATAACTAATTTCATTAAGATCTTTTTATTAACAAACATCATCTCTTAACCAAAGTATTATATACAAGCAGGAGATTGAGACATTGCTATAAAGATATTATTAATACGTGTTATAATGTACTCTCTCAAAACACGATAAAAAGTATTATTACAAAACAACAATCTAGCTAATGTAATTTTATCAATGATGAGAGAGTATTTATCATGATTATTGAAATCTTTGTAGAATATATAAGTAATCAAAATTTCTGAAGAGATATGCCTTCCTTGAGAACTTTGGTTCATTGCACAGTGAACAACAACAACAACAACCAACAACCTAATACTTATCTATTATAATCCAAAATGAGCAGAAGTATTTAATAATTAATATGAAATAAAATCATCATCATCTCTCTCTCTCTTTCTCTCTCTCTCTCTCTTTCTCTCTATTCCAAATGTGCTATGTTGAACCAGGTTCATATTCTTTAAATTTTGCTTTGTTATGGGACAGTAGCAGATAAATGTGGAGGAAAGGATAATGATGTCGTGTGACAAACAAAAAATGAATTATTAATTCGAAACTAAAAAGATGACACCAAATAATAAATAAATACGAAAATAAAACAAAACAAAAAATAATAATAATAAAATACATTATAACAATATCTCATTGTGCAACATTGAAATACATTTAAATGATACTCTATAAACATAATCTTAGAATCGACAATGAGACATAATCTTTTTTAAACTCAAATAGTTATATATAACTACTTTAAAAATGAAACATTTAATTTCTTATGATTATATGAAGAAATAAAAGAAAAAAGAAAGCAAAATGTGCACTGTCATCCTTTTTAGAATACAGAGGTTATCATATTACTTGTAATGCAATGAGAAAACTTATATTAAATAACAAACAAAATGCTAATTATATAAAAGTAGTACTGGAAGAAGTATTAAAATAAAAAAACTACATATATATGCTACTTGAAAAAAAATATAAAAAAAATAATAAAAGAATAAAAAGAATCATACAGATTTGATTTATTATAACAACTATTAATACGCTTTATAATCTTCGAATGAAATTATTCTATGCGGTGGCAGTGCAATAACGAAACAATAAAAGAGACAAGAGAAAATTTGAAAGTTAAGAATAATAGAAATAAATGGTGCGTTTAAAACACAAATATGCCTTATTTTATTAGACTAGTACATTATGCCAGAGTCTCTCAACATTTTTGATAAAACGCATTTGATAATGAAACTGTATTAAGAAATGTTTGGATACTCTGAGACTAAAATATAATTGTTTAATTTTGTTTGTTAAAAAGATATCGTCGTGTGGTACATGAAAGTGGGGTACCATGTATCAAAGACAAAACTACAGATTTGAATCTTACCGCATCCATTCACAGTGTAAAAAGAGACTATTTCAACGAGTTTAATCTATCACTTGTAAAAGGAAAAAAAAGGGCCATTTTTTGATAGTACCACTCTGGTTAAGATCTATGAACATTGCGGAACAAATTAAATTGAGTAATAATATGCATTAATATAAATTGCAATACAAGATGAAAAAATAATGTGTCATTGCTAATGAATTAGGCTAAAAAAAGAGCAATATTATTCCAAATTACAATTCATTTTGTATTCTCTAAATGTTAATGTGGTATAGTGTTGCATATATAACATTTGAAATAACCCGAACAACTGTTCGTTGTATATTACAAATACCTGGAAAGAATAATAAACATTTATTTTCTTCCCTTTATTGACATGAGTTAAGGGAAGTTTAGTTTTCAAATTTATATATATATTAAACACAAAATAAAAAATGCGTTTATTTGTATTAACACATTTCAGTTATAGCTTGTAATTTTTATCATAGATGATGGCAAAAACATTTAAAAGAAACATAAGACAAGAAAGAAATATGTAAAGGGTAGAAAAATATTTACAAATATTTTCTTTTTTCGTTTCTTCTAATTTTAGAAAATGTTGAGATAACTTGTTTCTATCAGAACAAGAATTAATATAACAAATCTCTCTCTCACACACACACACATGCATACTAATTTTAATTAATAAATTATATATGTATTAGTACAAAAGATATATCAGGTAAGTTTAGTTTTTAAGTTTACATATTCTTGGTATATTCTTCTTTCAAGAATTTGTTTGTTTTTTTTATTTTTTTAAAAAAGAAGAAAAAAAGAAAAATATCTTTTATATTATATTACAAAATAGGTACATATATGTATACATACATACCATCGAACCATCTTTAAATTTCAATACTTTGTTAGTGATTATAGAAGAATAATGGCCTTCTTACCTGTAATACATATATTCTGTAAGCACGAATAAAGACTGAGGAAATATTAATAACTTAACTTTTAATGCTAAGACAACTCTCTGCGCGTAGATATGAACGATATAAAAACTTTATTGGTTTCCATTTGGAATTTCTTTTTTCTTTCTTTCTTTCTTTTCCATTCGTATTGGTTTACGATAATGTTTTATTACAGTATATATATGTATTTGATATTTCCATAAATAAATAATTAGCCATATACGTGAGAAAAAGACCCCTACATATAATCTGTATTATAAATAGACCGTAAAATTCCATAGAAATGTTGTGTTATACTGTAACGGAAATATATATGTTTAATATACGTAACAGTTTCAGGATTTAATAAATGTATCAAAGAAAAAAAATAATGTTCTTTTAAAAAGAAAGTGTACTAATCAAACGCTTAATAACTATTCAGTTATTCCATCAACTGTGCATAACTCTTTTCTTCGTTATCGTACAAAACTATGTATTAAAAAATTTATGAAATTAATTCACGGAAGTTAAAATAATTCTATTTTATTAATATAATGTTCTAGCAAATGTTGATTGGAAAATGTGTGGTAATACAATATCCTGTTAATGTAATAAATTTGAAAATATAAACAAAAATACAAAACTTCTCTTTTATGATTTCGATAAAGTTACATGCAGTTAATGAAGAATTAGTTAGACTGTATCAAACTAATCATATTATCCAAATGAAACTTTTTTTTCATTTTAAAATCTGTATTATTAATTCCTCATACACTTTTCAACAATTATAATATATTATTATCGCTCATACACAGACACACCATAAAAGGAAGAAAAAATATATCTGCCATGTGAAAAAGTTTTAAATACTGATATACTATTATGGTCATATAAGATGCCTGAAAGATAAAACATGTACTATTATCAGTTTAGATACTGACTCATTACTGTAATGTGTTTACTTTAAATGATATCAATTTTGCAATTATCTATTTAACTTCTTAATGGTGTATAAGTTATTTATACCTTGTGTATAATTCAATTTATTTATTTAACGTAGAGAGAGAGAGAGATAGAACTTTCTACACATGGTATAGCGAAAATTTAATCGAGTCAAATTACTTTCAATGTTGTAAAAGTTAACAAATTTTTATACATTAATTTTTTTTATATTTCTATTTAATTTATATTTAATGTATTGTACATTTTCGAAAACATCAGATCATCAAATGGTAAAAATATTTAAATCATTGATCCTAAAAATATATAATTTATAATTTTAGTAAATGATTTAATTAGAAATTTATATATATATAAATCTAAATATAATATATTTTAATATATTATAAACTCCATCAAGCATTTTGGTCTACTTTACATTATATCGTAACTTTGTTATCATATATTCTAAGATCTATTATTTTTCACATAGAGATGTACTAAAGATCTTATTTATTTATCCTTTCAAAGTATCTATTTGTGTATAATTGGCAAAAAACGAAAAGTAATAAAATAAAAAGAAAAAGATTTTTATCACTGACTCGATGAAAATAATACTTATTTTATATTTAGGAGATAACAAAAAAAATAAAGTTAATGTAGAATATGTACTAAAGTTTCTTCGATTCAATTAGACTATAATCATTGTAAAATATTCAGATAACAATATGCATGGAACATAGTATCAACATGCTTCACATACCTGAATGATTGTATTATGCAAGTGCAAATATAATTATTTACTTGCATAAATAGATGAATATAATCAAACAGATGAAACATACTCTGTCGAAATATTGATATATTGCTGTTATACACATGCAAAATATATAGGCATTTAACAGAAATTGATTCAAATAGAATGAATTTTCCTTCACAAAAAGGAATGACTATTAAATTTCAATAATATATAATAAAATATCCTTGTGTGTGTGTGTGTGTGCATATTTTATCATCAGATAAATTAATGTATAATTTAACAATATTAATACAAAGGCATTTAATTGAGAACCATCAAATAAGGCAATTTTTTGCATTTCAAATAGGTTGGACGAAAGCAAGAACAATTTGTTTATACTAAAACATTTTTAGTAACAAATTCTGTTTTATTTATAGATATACATCTAAATCTACTAGTAACTGACTAAAATGTTTGAATGCAAAACATGCTGAATAAAGTAAAATTATAGTTTAAGAATAAACAAGAAATTAATATACAACTAAAAATGCCCTAGAATAAATCCTTTGCATTTTTTTTTCTTTATCTTTTTCTTTTCTTTTTCACCTAGTGTAGAAATAACAGTGTTGCCATGAATTTGTGTACGTGTGATTTTAATTGTTTTGCTTTATCACAATTATAATCAAAGCATTATTTTATTTTCTTCTTCTTGTAATCAATTATTAGCATTTCGCCTTTGTAATGCAGCAGCTAAATCTTGCCTTAATGCTGCTTGTTGTCTTTGGTCTGCTAAAGATTGAACCGATCTTAGACCGTTAACGATATCTTTAGTTTTACCAAAATAAATTTCATTAAGTGTATTTCGAATTTTATTTTCCATATCCTCAACCATTCTGCCAATGTTAGCAATATGAGGTGACGTTTCACTTATTTGCGCATCTTGTTCAACCTTTAAATGATATAATTAATATAATACAAATATCTCTCATGTTGATAAATCTCTAATAAATAAAAACTATAAAAATGGTATTTTACCTGTCTGGTTAAGCTGCCTCCTAAATTCATGGTACCAGAACCATGTTTATTTGTTTGTAACCACAACATCGCAGTTGAAGTTAATTTGTAATGTGCATTTCTACCAGTTGATTTTTCTTGCACTTCAACAACATGTATCGAGTCCCAGCAACCTTTAATTTTTTTTAGATCCATCGCCAGCTTTTTTTATTAATATAACTGCAGCAAAGCCGTGATCGAGATCCCATAAATAAACGGAAGACACACCACCTTCAAAATAAAGTTCTCGATATTGGTCGAATGCATGATTAGCATCTATTTCTAATTTTCTTAATCTTTCAGAAGGCATTGATCCATCTTCTAAAGGTGGATCATACGTATTGCTCCACGGCGACCTGTAATATCAAAATGATTCATTTATATATCATTAAACTATAAATTAAAATATTATATTATATTATATTTCATTTTCTTAATAGTAGATAATAATTTTATTACATACCTATAAGAATCACCATCTCTGTTATAATCGCAAAGAAGATAGTCTTTGCCAGATTCTTTATCTTTTGCTATTTTTAATGGTTGATCTACAGATGAAAGTAAATCCTCGCATAAAGAAGGAACTAAATCTATGAGATCGCTTAAATTCTTCTCAATTTGTTGAGGAGGTAATCTTCTCATTAAATCTAAAGCACAGTCCATTTGTTGTTCAGTCTAAAACATTAGTTCATAATATTTAATATTAAGAAAAAATTATTATATATATATATACATATATAAATTATTGATACACCATTAGGGAGAATGCCATTTTGACATTTCTACCAATGTAGGTTATAATAAAGAATAACGATTAAATTAAATCCAAATAATAACCATAATAAAATGATCTGATTAGAGCTTTTTAGATATTATGATAAATGATCTTACAAATATAAACTGTACATTTTACGTGTACGTCAACAGATTTTTAAATCAAATAAATGTTTCTGACTCACCATGATATATTGTTCCTAAATTTTCAATTATATATTAAATAATAAGAAAATCAAATTACGACAACACTATAAAATAGAACAATATATTAACAACAATCACAAAACTGTAGTTAATCCGTAACTATTTTACTTGCATTCATAAAAAAAACGAACATTTAAAGGGCGTGTCGAAGTGACCACCGATTGGCTGGTTATAATGCGTTCTGAAAAATGAGATTGATGTTCCTATATAGTAAATACATCAATCTTTATTATAGAATCTGTTAAATAAAAAATTACCACTTTTTATTGAATATATTCGAAAATAAATAATATACATATATATATTTATAAGCTATACTAAAATTAAAAGAAATTTGGTTACTTTTATCCCTAAAATTCATTTAGAATAAAAAAATAACTATACTTTTAATCGACCAATCATAAATGTCGGTTTGATTGTCAAATGATTGTCGTGAAAAACTTTTACGATACATTGGAAACTTACTATTAACCTTAGGCTAATAAATATTCGATTAATTTATTTATTCTTACGTATAAAATCCACGTTTGATCTTAACGATACCAATTAGTTGAATATCATCTATAAAATGTTAAATAAATAAATCATTTTGAGATGAAATATATAAATCTAGTATCTCTTGTAAATGGTGCCTTTAAGGTAGTTTTCTAAATAAAAATAAGTGTGAAAAGGCAAATAGGGGTTTTCAGTATACACCCCTCACTTCCCTACCTTTACTATTTTATTTCTTTTTAAATTATTTACAATCAAATTTAGCAAACTCACCTCCGAATAATCACTTATAAACAATTTAAAAAAATCTATATTACAATCTTTAATTTTTCTTTTTAAATTAAAATTTCAAAAAATAAACATACATGTAAATTTGATGTGGCACTATACTTGTTAAGTTGCCATTTCCTGTGAACTTTGGAATATTGCAGTCTCGAACTTCGATCTTCCTAATCGCACTTATATCAATTGATACGATTTAAAATATAATTATTAAGTGCAGTAGTATCAACGATTACCACATCTTTATTAAAACCATTATGCTTTAACGAAGCATATGAAATTTTCAAAAATGCCAAATTAGGTAAATATATATTTAAAAAAATACAAAAGATAAAAAATCAAGCATATATATATATGTCTATCTACATTTCATGACTTTACATTAAACGATTGTTTATTTAGTTAATTAATTAAAATAATTGAAATATTAATTTATATTTATTACTAGCAAATATTAAATTGCATTTTGATATAACATTTATTATAGGTAAATTATTATTTTAATATTAACTGGGATAAACTAATTGGAGAAATAAGTGACAAGTTATTTCTCCAATTTTATCTATTTATTTTGTATATTAATTGTATCAAATATTTAATATCAATTGAAAGTTTTTAAATAAGATAACATTACATAAATAAACTCGGTGTTTAGTATCATTTAATCTCAATAAATTTAGGACACCTTATATAATTTGATGAATAAGAAGGATTTAATTATATATAAAACTCTATTTTTAATTAACTTAGTTTTATTTTGTTGTATCCCTGACGCTTTATTCATCATATTTCGTTTATAAAGTATAAGTAATGGTATTTTGTAGAAATTATGTAGAAATGTACATTCAAACCTGTTTTTATGCAGTCCCTTTTTATGTGATTTTATTTTTCTGCAATCTGTTCTATGTGATGTTTTCTTTTAGTGTACATATGTACACTGCAAGACATGTGATGCATTTAGGTGTTATCTACTGCAGTTAGGTGTCTATCTACTGCACAAAAACAGGTTTGACTGTATTTATACTTTTATATAGTCGCTAGAGAAAAACTGAATATTTTGAATTAATATTACATTATTTTTATTCAACGAAAGAATTAAGGGTACGTATTATATTTCCCAAGTATATTTAATAATTTTCTTTTAGATTGAGAAATAAGTATATGTCTTCTACAAAGCGCACAGTTTAGAAATAATAAATTACAAGATGGGCATCCTTTCCTCGTTGAAAAGATCATCAATTTTACATCTTATGCTTGGCATTACATTTTTTACATCTGGCTTAATAATAAATTTCTTCCAATGTATTTTATACTTTGGGCTTAGACCATTCTCTAAGTATTTTTATCGTAAGATAAACTATTACCTTTGTTATTCATTTTATAGCGGTAAGTTGTTTGGTAGAAAATAATCATTTAGAAAATATTTTCTCATTATTTACTTTTATATTTATATAAAAAAATGTATATATTTTATTTATAGAATTAGTATGTATGGCAGAATGGTGGTCTGGATCAGATGTTACATTTTACATAGATAAAAAAGAATTTGACGAATACTATGGACGCGAACATGCATATCTTCTGATGAACCATAGTTATGAAATAGATTGGCTAATAGGATGGGTAGCGTGTAATCGTATAGGTGTATTAGGGGTATGTAATAAGTTATGTATTCATATATAAAAATAATTAAAAGATAATTTTACATGATTATTATAAATAACAGAATTGCAAAGCATACGCCAAAAAATCTATACTATACATTCCTGCATTGGGATGGGCTTGGAAGTTTGCAGAAAGTATATTTCTAGAAAGAAATTGGAACAAAGATAAAGATGTAATAGGACGTCAAATTAAAGAATTAATAGAATATCCTGATCCAATATGGGTAAGTTGTAATTATTTTTAAATAACATATAACCACATGTCTATATTTCTAAACGTATTCAATTATTTTCTAGTTGCTTCTATATGCGGAAGGAACACGCGTTACACCGAAGAAGATAGAGGCTTGTCAAAAGTTTGCCAAAGAAAAGAGTCTACCAATTTTAAAATATCATTTAACTCCACGCACAAAAGGATTTATTTGTAGCATTCCAAATATGAGAGGAAAATCAGTTGCTATATATAATATTCAAATAGCATTTAAAGAAAGTGATACTGTAAAGCCTACCATGACAAATTTACTTCTAGGAAAAAAAGTAGAAGCTCATATGTATATGAAAAGAATACCTTTAAGCGAAGTACCAGAAGATGACGATGCTGCTGCTGATTGGTTACACAAATTATATCAAGAAAAGGTTTTACATATTTCACATTTAATTCACTTTCAAATATTATTATACGAGTATTAACTTTTTTAAAACTAAAGAATATTGATCATTATTTGTTTTTCTAACAGGATCATATGGCAGAAAGTTTTCATAATACCGGTGATTTTTTTGCAACAAGTGGTGTCTCTAAAACAGATTCATTTAAATTAGATAGAACATATTATTCTTTGTTCAATACCGTATTTTGGTTTGTCGTGGTATTAGTACCAATGATATATTATCTTATTCAACTCTTTTTATCTGGCTCAACTTTATACTTTTGCATTGGAGTGGGCATTCTTGTTATATGTAAGAGTATACAATAATTTTATATTTAAAAGATATAACATTTTTACAAAAATAACTGATTTTTTATTTTATTTATGTTTTAGTTTATCTGCTAATGGATAAAACAATTCAAATGTCTGAGATAAGTAATAGTTCATCTTACGGAGCTGCTGATGCAAAGAAAATAGAGTAAATTCTAATTTTGACTATATATATAGACCAATAATATATATATTTATATATATATATATTTAAAAAGTGTCAAAATATTATTATTTTGTAAAGTTCAATGAACACGTTAAAGATCAATGCGCAAATGAGGCTTATAAAATACGATCTTATGATTTTGTTCGATCAATCTTAAATATGTTCGATATAGATTAGATTTATTAATATATATATCTATATTTCAACAAGATTTATATCTTTTTGTGTTCATTTTTTTTTGTATACACTAATTGTTATTGTTAATAAATGTTTTAACCTCACGTTAAGTAAACAAAATTCAATGCTCAAGTCCTCGGATAATTGTTTCATGATGCTTTTCTTGATAGCCTTCGATAGGTTTAGAAATGTATTTAACAGACCGTAATTTTCCTCTAGCATCATAGTAACCATAATGACCTTTCACTGTACCATCTTTGAAACGTTCCTCTAATCTATATTGTCTGTTTTTTCTAAAGAAATTAAAATCATTTTATTTTAGCTAATAACATTACGTGGACAAGAATAGCAGGAGAAAAAGTATTCAGAAAAATATTTGGAGCCAAAGTAGACAAACAAAAAAGACAGAGTAAAGGAAACACTGCTTAATCAAAAAATTGAGGAACTTCTGTTGAAGCCTTGATTAATCGATGTTCTACAATATATTGTTACTTTGATTCTTACCCAATTCCGGTATCATATCCAAAGATATATGTTTTTGGACCTTCGTGGCCTTGTATTTGAAATTCCACTCTATCTCCATCAGGTGAAATTTGTGATACATTTGTATTAGTTGATTTTTTCTTATCATTTTTATTATACTCAATTTGAGGATTTTTCGAAACTTCCTATAAAAATAATTTAATTTGATCATTTCTTTAATAACTTTATATAATTGTATCTCGTGCTCTAAAGTTTTTACCTTTGTTACGTGAGTTGGCGCGTGATCGCGAACATAAGTTAAACTATCACTTTCAATAGTAGGATCTGATATGTTTTCTTTTACAAATTTATAATTCTTTACATTATTATTATACTGTTTCTTACTTCCTTGTTCATTTTTATAATTCGATTCTTTTTTCCTTCTATTAAAATAAGTATAATAATCTTTGCTCGTTGTCAACGGTGGAACTAAATTTGTTATTAATATTTTATTATTTCCATTATCGAAGTTATTTTTCAAATTTGTGTCATCGTTTTTACACACATTATCAAATCCACATTTATTTGTTTTATTATTTTTTAATACATATTCAAGTTTTGATACTTTCACGGTGTTAGCACCATTTGATTGCTTTTTTCCTATATTTTTTAAATGATCTTTTAATGTTATTTTATCATCATAAATACCGCTATGTATTTGCAAAGGTAATGAACTAATTAATACAATTCCAATTAACTGTAAATATAAAAGAAATATTTAATTAAGTATGTATATATTAACGCATTCTTTATAAATTTCACGTAGAAATAATGTGAAAGTAGTACACTTTTTATTTCAATGCCATGCTTTCACGGTTCATTACATTTTATGGTCAGTAATTTAAACACCCTTTTGAAACTAGGAATTGCTTACATTTATAGATAAAATCAAACAATAAATATAAACTTACAATATATGTTATGTTGTACATTGTTTCCCATAAGAAAGCACAAACTAAACTGCAACTCATTATTCTATGAAGTATATTTAACTGAAACTTAGAACTTTCCAATATCCCCACCAAGATTTAATTTTATTCTGATATTTCTTGCTTTATATAAGCATTATTATTAGGAAGAAAGACTAATGTTTGTCTAATTTCAATTTAAAATAGATTCATTTTTCCAAGTCTTATCTTTACGTAAAGTTTTTATTATAAAAAAAAAAAAAATGTAGAAAGTATTAAAGTAAAAGTAAGCGTATAATAATTTTAAATATATTAAATACGTTTCGTTTTAGTTAACAGCAATTATTTAATTATCAAAATGATCTATAATGAGAGAACGGATTAATTTCATACAGGAAATAATTAAATGAGCTATGGTTTCCACAGTATTGTAAATTATTAAATGGAGTAAGGAAACGTCAATTAAACTGGAGACAATTTTATTAGTCTTTTTTCCTATGAATGAAAATTAATATTACAATTGAATATCTCATTATTTATGTAGGACAAATTTATGGACAAGAATATATATTACGGATCGTAGACAAATTTTTCAATCAGTTGACGGCAAAATGAAGTCTTTCTTTCTCGTATTATTTGCTTTTATTCTGATATCATATTTTCATTTTGGTATTGTAAGTAAAAAACATCTTTTATAAAATTTCTAATATAGAATATATGTATAAAATAAAAAAAATAAAACAAGTAATTAATTATAACGTATCGAATTCTATTTTTTACATTTTAAAGGCACTAAGATGTCAATCAATTAATCAACAAATTGATGATCGGTTTGAACAAATTTTAAAAACTTGTAGAAAGCGAAATTTAGAGAATAATTACGATACGGATGATTCTTCTTCTTCTTCTTCAAATGAAAGTAACGAATCGGAAAATTCTTCTGACTCTAATGAAGATGATTTTAATAAAAAGTTTCTTGTCAAAAATAATAGCAGATACTATACTAATGAATTTTTAAATAAACAAAATGATAGGTAATTAATACGAACATTTTATTTTTATCCACGCACATATATAATGAATTATTGTATAATTATTTTGTTTTAATTTTATCGATGCCAGAAACAATAGAGCTGGCCAATCTACAAGAAACGATAATTCACAATCTTATGATTTTAATAATGGAAATGAAAGATTTAAAAATGTAGATTACTATGATACAAACAATTGGGGAAATATGAGAAGTACTGGAAGTAATCGGAATTATCAAGAAAATCGCAATCAAAGACAAAATGATTCTGTAAGGTCATATGATTAGAATAATATTATATACTATTATTTTATTTTTGTTTAATACTAAACCTATCGATACTTCAATAATTATCTATCACTATAGGAATATATTAATTTGTTATTTTATCTGATATTAGTGCATCTCCCAATGTTTCCTCAATGAATTAAATGCAGTGAGTAATAATAATTGTTAATACTGAGACATTTGTTCTTACAATTGATTTTTTAATTGTTTATTCGAAGGTTGATCAAAGAGGATTTCCAGTACGAGAATCTATGATACGAGTAATGACAGAAAGAATCCATGATCCAGAATTACGTGACTTTATAGAAGAATCAATTATAAAGTGTTTCCGTTTTCTTAATTCTGTGAATAGAATGGAAAAATGTGAATATTCGCAAAATTTATTAACATGTTTAATAGGAAAAGTCAAAGAAGTAAGACACAAATTATTATTTTGTCAAGTTAATTACATTAACAGAGAAATAATGTACTCTTATTAAATATAATATTGCATTTTCAGCAATGCGATGATTGGAACATATAATTGATTTTCATTATCTTTGGATAATTTTATAAATTTGCACTTAAGTTTTCTTCAATATGCACAACAATATTATTACCAATATAATTATGAATATTATTATCAAGATAAAAGGAAAATATGATAAGTTTCAATACTTTTTATCATGTTTAAAAACTAATTATAGAGAAAAATTTCAAATAAATATTTATGTTAACAATTAATAAACCTTTATGTATTTATTTGAAATGTTTACAACAATGTTATACTACAATTATGCGCTTGTAAAAACATTATCAATTATTAAGAAGAAGCATTACTTTATATATTACTTATAAATATTTCATAACTGTATTACTATTTTTACATTTGTAAAAATCATAATAACCAGCAGAGTATATTTTATATATATATATAATACCTTTGATTATAATTATCCGTTTTTCAATGTTACTTCCTTTTCTTTAAATCTTCAAAACGTTTCATTAGGTCATCAAAATCTATATCATCATTCTCAGATGTATTTTGAGGTAATTCACTTCCTGATGGTACAGCTGGTAAATCGGGAAGTTGAAAATTATTCATTGGAATTTTTGATCGTGGCTGAGGTTTTGGTTTCTCATCAGACTATAAAAAGACAAAATATTCATTTAAACAATTATTGTATCTTCCAATTTATATGTATCTGGATATTAATAAAGTACAATTAATTATAATTTGTCTTACTTGTTTATTTAAGTCAGGTGGAAATGAGCCATACGGAGGGGGTAAATCATCTTCCTGAAAAATTGTATATTAATAATAAATAAGTATAATTTGTTACAAGAAGTTAATATTCTTAGAAAGAATGCTATAATTACAGTAAAAATGACTTAACAAGATTTGATAACAACTTACAGGTTTATTAGTATTAGCATTATCCAATGGGATGTTATATGAAAATGCAGTAGGATTAAAGGGTGTGTTTTGATCCTTTTCTGAGAAAGTAGCAGGTCCCATTGGAGGTACAAATCCTATAGGTAAATTTCCTTTCTCAGGATTCTAATTATAATAAAAAATATAAATATTATTAGATTTTTCTTTATCAGATTTAAATCTTTGATATATTTTATAATTACATTTACGTTTGGATCAGGTAACAACGGTATCTGTGGAAAACCAACAAATCCAGCTGGTTGTGGTCCATTGTTACCGCCACAAGCAAGATCTAAATTATTTCTAGATTCACCACCGTTGTTTCCAATATCTATTAAGAGAGTGTCTACTCGTTCTGCCATTACTTGAGGATCTGGTTCATATTCTATATCATAATTCTTAGAAATTTCAACTAAATATTTTTCTACTAATAGTTTGGATGGAGACTGTACGCTCATCTTATGTTTTAATTTTTGTGATATAGTTTGTATAGCTTCTTCTCTGCAAGCTTCCGTATATTGTCTTCCATATTTAGCAGCGAATATATCAGCGATAACTTTTATCTCTTGCACATCTGTTTGTATGCGTGGTGCTACCCAAATTATTGTTGAAATAGCTTCTGCCAAACCTTCATCTAAATTCCTATCAAAAGTATATGTATCATGTATTAAAAGTATTAACAAATAAATCAAATATCAAATTAAAACAGTGTCAGAACTTACTTCATTTGTTGTATTAAGCCAAAGCGAGCAAGTAAGAGATCGCAATACATTTCAATTAATTCCATAGCTTCCACCATATAATCTTCTCTTATAATATGCTCAACTCGAATTCTAGCTCTTTCATGTTTACCAGCTGCAATGTAATCAGCTATTTCTCTTTGCGCTTTTTGAGCTAATTCTGTTTTCTTTTTTTCTAATAACTTTAACCTGTTAATAGCTAACCTAAGATGTGTCTTTAGTTTCGTGTAATTAATACCACTTGAAAACATTTTTAAACAATTATTTTAACAATTAATAATTTGTTCAATAATACAAATAAAGGATAAACTTTTTATTCCTCTTAATAGTTTGTTATATACTATCAAATGATAAATAACTTGTATATATTAGAAGTGTTCTTAAAATCACTAAAAATCACTGTATATTAAAATTTAACTATGTATTTCTTCTTATCAAGGGAATGTTACGTTTTGACATATATCAAAATCACTGTGTCTTATAACTAAATTACACCAGTAATCACTGCCAAATTTTCCTTTTGTTTCGTTATTTTGGATTACACAGAACTCAATTTATCGACATGAATCAATTTCATAGATATAATCTCTCTACGTCGTAGATGACTAACCAATAACTGTTATTGACGATGAACATATGTGCGTGCACTGTTTGTCTGTATTAGGTGGCCTCCCGATAATCTCATTGGCTGCTTCCTCGTTCATGCTTGATTACTTTATACTACACGCAGTTTCCTTATTGGTGGAAATATTCGCAATACTAATTCAATACATATGACAAAGAAAAATAATAAAATAAAATAGAATAGAATAGAAACGTTATAATATTAAAGTAGACGTTTCAAATTGTTTTTATTTACGATTGATTATTAAACAAATATGTTCACTATAAATATAGATACTTTGTCATAGATATTGTCATAGAGGTTAGCACACAATACAGTCTGACAGAAAGCTATCCTATTTAAATATTTTCATTCTGGATTGCTGATAACTATAAAAAAACAAACAAATAAAAACTGTTCAAAAATATTATGCACTTGAATATTATTGTTTCATTTAAAATATATACAATTAAATACATTAAACTGCACATAAACTACAGAAGTAACAGGTCGCCATGTTGAATTTTCCAAGAGGTATTAATTTTACGCGCGATAGAGATGCGCAGTAAAGTTGCGCAGTAAAGTTGCGCAGTAAAGTTGCGCAGTAGCACTGCGTAAAAATGGCTACCAGTAATAATTAAATAGTGATAATTTTAATAATTTTAATAATTTTATTTCTCGAGAAATAGATTTTGTTAATAAACTTTTATAGACTTATATTATTTCTTAGAGTCTATAGAATATGTCAAAAATAGTCATGCATTTTATGTATGATTGAAAGTTAATTAAATTTCATTTTATTGAGTGCCTAAAATCTAGGTTAATGTGTTAATATGTCACGACGATTATTTATAAAATAAATTACTTTTAGAGCATTTTTCATGAACTTTTATGAATTAATAATATTCTTTAGAGTTTTAGGAGTATTTTGAATGTCTAAATGTTCACAGATTATGCCTGGAAGTTATTTAAATTAATTTATAACGAGTGACCAAAATCTGTGTTAATATGTCACGACGATTATTTATAAAATAATTGCTTTTAAAGCATTTTTTATAAACTTTTATGAATTAATAATATTCTTTAGAGTTTTAGGAGTATTTTGAATGTCTAAATGATTACAAATTATGTCTGGAAGTAATTTAAATTAATTTATAACGATTGACCAAAATCTGTGTTAATATGTCACGACGATTATTTATAAAATAATTACTTTTAAAGCATTTTTTATGAACTTTTATGAATTAATAATATTCTTTAGAGTTTTAGGAGTATTTTAAATGTCTAAATGTTCACAGATTATGCCTGGAAGTAATTTAAATTAATTTTTTAAAAAGTGTCTAATATCTATGAAGTTGGGCGTGTATTAAAAGTTCATTAATTAAAAGCAACCAATGAGCGTTCTCGTAGGGGGCGGTCTTAAGCTGTTACTAGAATACCTCTCATACCTCCTATATCATCCTGCTCTCCTGATACAATGTTTCGATTTTGCGATTCGAGAAAACTATTTATATCACCAGAAATTCTCGATTCCCATTGAAATTTTAAAAAACGTCAAAATTTTATTCGAGGGTCTCGTTTAGTTACTTTTCATAGTATATATATATGTAATAAATATATTGATAGGTATATTATTTAATATACAGAGTAGCCTATAAATATTAAAATATACGTTGCACGAAAAATTGTTGCATACAAAAGTTGCATGCTTTGAAGAAGTGCATTATTTAGTGCATTTATTATTTTTTTTTTTTATAGGTAGAAGGTGATTCTTTTTTTTAAATAAAATAGTATATTTTTGTATATATAAAGATAGAAGAGAATATCGAATTGTAGGTAAAAAAAAGTGTTAATGCAATATCATTAAGAAAAAAGTATGAAAAGACGTCATAGTAAAATAATAGATGCAGGCAGTAGCATTAATAACGTTTCTAACGTCTATTTCTTAGCATAGATCTCCTGCAAATGCCTTAATCAAAAACTTTTTACCGTTTTTCTTAGCGTAACTCTCGTTAAGGTAATTTATATTTTATCTTTTAATACAGGAGACAGAAACGAAATTTGTTCTCCCAATTCTGGCACCCTCCTCTGCGTCACAATGAAAACCTTGCCAACTTTTTTCATATTCCAATTAGAATATTTCTCGTTGATTTAAAGCCCGTTAGGGCAAATATTAACGGCTTAACACAACAATAAATTCACGATGTCGATGCTTTGGGATTTTTCATCTAACGCGATTGTAAGGAAATGATCTATAAGGGAGTTATAAGGGAGAAATAGAGAGAGAGAGAGAGAAAGAGAGAGAGATTGAAAATGAAAAAGATCGGCAAGTTTCTACTAACGTACCAACATATACAGGGTGATTAGTTGGAAAGAATTTTTATCTGGGTATCGGAAGTGGGGGAAAAATCGTGGACAGTGCTACGTTGATCACCCTGTATACGTGTGTATCTTTACGAGTGTAAGAAACTCTCGTTACATTAATCACCGTTAGTTATTAGAAATCAATAACGCTCGTAAAAATGTCTGCTCTGTTTACTAACTATTATTCCTTTTCATTCTGAATGGAAGTTGTTCTTAGAGTGGCTGAAATTATTTCTAATTTAATTGCATCACGCGATGAATAAATAAGAACGGTTTATAGCGTACGACGTAGTATTTCTTATTGAGGATGGATTTATAAGATTGGTGCATATGAAATGTAGGATTTTAAAGCGAATACAGTCAAACCTGTTTTTGTCCGACAGATAGGGACGTAGTTGCATCACTGCAACGCCTATTGCAACGCGTTGCAGTAGGCAAGATGCCTGTCTTAAAAAGATTCTGATCTTTAGAAACAATAAACTTTAGTAAAAAAACAATAGTATAACGAAAACAGGGAAACAAACGTTCGTATGTAAAAAAACTGCGACCTTTAAAATGCACCAACTTAATATTTAATCCATTGTAACTTACCTGAAAGATCTTAGTAGATCTAGAAACCAACGATTGCAAACGTAGAAAATGGGATTTATTATTATTACTAAAACAAAAATGAATGAAAGTTGAGATGAATAAATGATTTGAAAGAAAAAGAAAATATATGTTAGTAATAATTTAGAATAATTGGAGATGATTGGTTTAAAATAGGTCACGGCTGTTTTATGAGAACAACATATAGGTACACGTATACAACAAGATAGACGATTAAGAAGCTGTATTTTGTTGATCGACAAATAATTGCATACAGGAGGCACACGACGCGTATGCTTAATGATAGATCGTGTTAACTTTATGCGATACAAACAGAGGTAGAAAGGCTAATGCTGCCAGAGAGATACGCGATACGATAGTACAATTATCATAATGTATAGGCCATTTATTAAATTGGAGATATAATACACAAGCGGTAGATAACACGTATGTATAATTTATACAATGCTTTTCCCCTTCCTTCACATTTTATACAGATTGTCTCTACCGTTAATTAACAATAATTTATCTAATACTGTACAGTAATTGTTAAATAATCGATAGTCGATAAACTTAGAGACTAGGATGTTGAAATTGTATCGCTTTCGTTATTGCAGCGGATGCAGTTTATGTATACATATATATTTTTCATTTATTTGCCATCACCTTTCTCTCTCTCTCTTTCTCTTTCTCTCTTTCTCTTTGCGTATCTTCAAACGCACACTAAGTGTGACGTTCTCTCTCTCTCTCTTTCCCTTTATTTCATCTTATCGTTTAATCTCTAATTAATAATACCTATCCACCTAACTATGTATATCGAAGTCGTATTAAATACGTTAAATATCACATTCACGTTTATCGTATCTACAGAAATATACAAAAGTGTCTCTCATTCTTGGCATCGCTGGCCTCGCTGGCGATGATCTTGTTACGAATACGCTAATCAATTTGTTTTGATCAATTCATTTCACGTGTCGACGTTCCTTCGTGAGATTTGTGTCTATGTTAAAGCCCAATTTGATTATAAAGTTGATCGATGATTAATCCAATACTTTTAGACAATAATGTAACGTTACGTCGATTTTCTCCGAGGTAGATAAATACACTATACTCTCTCTCTCTCTCTCTTTTATCTCTTGTTATTAGATTAAATTATTATACCGCTTTAATTGTTTATTGAAATAAGTACAACGCAAAATAATCACCTAAGAAATTGTATATCAAATTCTTGTCTTCTGCTTGAAATCTCTTCGTTTTGAACAATTCCAAAGTAGCAATGCAACCATAGAAAAATTGAGATAATTACAACGTTAGAAATGTTCGCTAGGATAATTAATCATCTCAGGAGATCTTGGAAAGAAAATATTTCCCTTGTCTTTTCACGAAGCATCGATTTTTGTCTGTCCTATGCCCGGAGTTCTCGTAATTCAGTCACGCTAGCGGACAACGAAGCACCTCGAGGATGAGGGAGGAAGAATAGAGATAAGATATTACCACACACACAGAGTCACACACGTATACGCATATGTATATTAGTTGGAGCTCTCGTTACATCATTCCAAGAGCAAGTAAATCCGTGAAAAAGGATTTTCCTTGTCTCTTCTCTTTTTCTCATTCGTTCGTATCAAAGATATCATTTCTCTCTCTCTCTCTCTCTTTCTCTTTCTCTCTCTCTTTTGCTCGCGCGCGCGCGCGATTTCTTCCTTATCTTCGCATAGCCACGCCTCTCTTCTCTTCTCTCCCATCCCCACCATTTCCTAGTATTCTTCATCCTTTTATTTTTCGGATGTTTCAATGCCTGTACTGCTGTTCGAGTTCCCTCCTCAACCTTTTCGCGGCCGTTTCGCTGGTACCATCAGTTTCTGCATCGCTGCAACCGTCCTCCCCTTCTGCAACTATACCCTCAACTTCCTCCTGACGTCTTTTCGCTGTCGCCATTTCCGCGGCGTTCTTCTTCCGCCACTTTGTCCTTCTATTTTGAAACCATACCTGAAAAATAAAAAACACAATAGAGATAAACGTAGAATTAGATTCGAGATATGACAGGAAGATATATTTAGTAGATAAGACTTTCATCGGAATGATATTACATCGGGGAATCATACATGCGAGGATACTCATTTGGTGAATGAATTCAAAAGACAATAACCCGGGGTGTCTATGTGTGTGTGTGTGCGCGCGTAGATGTACAGGGATAATAAACCAATACATTTGACGATCTATTCGAAAACTGAATCGAGCCAAAGACGAATTCGTCCGATCATCGGAGTAAGAAAAGACAAAGGGAAAGGAAATAAGCGAAATGTAATTAGTGTCGAGTGCCAAGTTAAGCGGACAATCATAGGAGTAATATTTAAAAATAAGAATAAGAGGAAGAGAGAGAGAATGGTTGAAAGGTATAAGGGAAAATTCCAGGAATGGGTTCGCCGGAAGCGGTGCTAACTTAAGGTGCCCCTCTGCACCTATAAAGCTCGAAATACATAGTAGGAGTCTCTGTCCCCGCAACAATGTATTTAATTAACGTAACGGGTGTCAGGGGAGCAACGGGGAGGTAGGACCGTAGCGATTGCACCCACAAACCACCCCCGATCCATGGCAGCACGGCGTAGAACCCCACTAAACTCCTCCTCATCCTCTTCTTCCACCACCATCACTTCTACCACCACTACCACTAGAAACGTCACCCTCTTCCTCCTACGCTGCCGCCACCACCCTTGTCCCACGCCAATCCGCACGCTTGTTCAATGGCCGCCAAGTCGAGAGCTTAAATTAAAGATATAAGCGCATCCTGCCTGCCTGCCTGCCTGCCTGCCTGCCTGCCTGCCTGCCTGCCTGCAGGAAGCGGTAAACGAATTAAAAAGTAAACGGCCCACCGTAAAAGTTAATAGCTGTTCGGATGAAAATTAAAACACTCGAGAAATTAAGATAACGTAGAGGAGGAAGAGGTAAAGAAGAATAAGGAATAAAGGATAGACAGTCGGGAGGGATTGATCCTGTTCCTGGTGGACTGTAAAAAAATACTCCCTTGTCTTTTCGCTTATGCATCTATGGTTACCCCCTTTTTCTTTACGATTCCTTACGAAAAAATAAAGTAATTATTGTTAATATACATGTAGGATTTGGCGCTTCCATGCTTTCCATTATAATATCAAACTTAAATAGCGATTGTGAGATAGCTCAGTGGATTAGCTCAATGAATAGCTCAGTGAAAGATCCGTGGTTTGATTCCACAGTCCTTCTTTTTTTAAGATTCCTACATATACAACTATTGCGAGATTGTTATAAGCTATGGATATATTTCGTTGTTTGTAAAAAAAAAGGCTCTCGCTGATGCTAAAGATTGGTCTTTAATCAGATCTTCCAAATTGATAGGAAAAATCAAGTTATAGCCCTTGACCGAAACGATATCCCGTTAAATACAAGTCACACTCTCTTTCTTTCTTTCTTTCTCTTAGATTATACTGAACGAGAACCCCCTTTTCACGCGCTAGGGGTCGAGAAATAAAATCGAAAGGACAAGTGATACGGACAATTGGGGTAGTACGAAACGGCACGTGCACAGGGAAAATATTTATCGTAATGAACTACGAACACCGTGTTAAAAATGCTTCGACTGGAATTCTTCAATTTAACAATAATACCAATGATCATTTTCGTCTTCGTATTTGGAAAAATTGTTTATTATTAAATATTGTTTATTTAAGATAAAGATGACTCTTGAACGCAGGTATATACATCGAGGAGGTATCATTAATCGTTACCTTATTGTAACGCTAACGCGTCATTACGTTGGAATGTTTCTTCACAAAGAGCTGAGAACTCATTTATATGTTTAGTTAAGAGGAAGAATGAACGAACCACGTTGGAACGAGTTATATATGCGTAAAATAATATATCAACCTTTCTCTTTCTCTCACTCTATCTCTATCTATCTTTCTACCAAACAACCATCCCCTTTTCAGAGAACCAAACCTACGGATGACTCGTCTCTCTAAGTCTTATGGCCGCAAGCTTTTGACCCATTCGAGGATCTACGAGAGTCAAATGAGGGTGAATGACAATGACAGATTTAACGTATTAGATTCTTCCTTGCGTATATAATAATAATATTGTATTGCGTATACCTTCACGAAATTCACTCATCGAGTAACATTCTGTTATTACCGACCTAAGTGAATGTTTTGTCCTCACGAATAAATCATCTATGTACAGCAAAAAGTTCCTAACTTTTAATAATTGAAGTATCTAGTTTAGCAAAAGTATGCTTTTACATACAGCTATTGGAATAATGTTTAGTAAAGAAATAAAGATGCGCGTTGTTGGCTGAAGATAGACGCGAAATCTAATTTTGTAAGTTTTTTTAGCGTACACAACGAATCATGATATTGTAAGATATTCGTGCAAGGATAGGAAGGATAACATGAAGTAAAATTGATTAGATATTGATAAAAGATGACAAGGATAAGCGAATAAAAGTTAACAAAGTTTCTAACTTGTTTAATATTTACGCGAAAAGTTTGATCTAGAATCGAATATGTATATAAGTAGTAAGATAAGTATTAAATCCCACAGATAGTGGTTCGCGAGAATGTTAAATCCTCCTATTGCGAAAGATATCATCGTGTCAAAATGTAAATGCAAAAAAGGTCTTCCCAATGGATCATCCATCTTGTTTTTGAACGCATTAGTCACGCACACGTTGCCGTAAGCGGTGGAGGACGAAGCGTTGTGTTTTACCCCCCGCGCTTTCTCTGTGTTGCCTCACAACTGTTCGATTTATTAAATCAGGATTATCTAAGCCCATTACTTTGTCCTGTAAACGTAGACGCAAAACCGCATTTATAACGGCGCAAAGCCCTTAAGGGCGGGGTTGAGGTACTGATTTCCGTGGCTGTCTGCTACCCTCCTCTAACAGATAATACCGATAGCATCTGATCTCGTTGATATTGACGAACAATTTATTGTTGTGAAAGATTAGAACGCCAATCGAGCAAGCAGCCTCGTGACTCAGGCTGTTAAGGCTTCTGCGTTGTTGTACGTTCAGATTGTCCAAGGAAGAGGAAGGAAGGAGAGAATATGCAACGTGCAGATTTTAAAATAGGACCACCACTAGAAGAATGCAACACGTGTCGTTAATATCCCCGAGTTCGAGTCTTTGATTTTTCATATCATTTTTCCCTTTCTTTTAGTTATACATCTAATTGTAGACAATAAAAATCACGTCGAACATAAACAAAAATATGAATTCGTAAAATATTTATATGCAATCTGATATTCGACAAATCCTTGTCTACAAATTCTTGAGAGAGAAAGAGAGGGATAGCTCGTATTTTAAGTAAACATTTGAGAGAAAATCTTGTCAGAATGTTTGGAATGACATGCAATGAGAATAAAAAGAAAGGGGAGAGAGATTTGACGAGGAACAGGGATGTTTCATGGTAGGAAGGAAAAGGGTAAAGGTATGGGACACACAGGTAGGAAGGTGGTAACAAAGGATAGAGGGGATAAGGGAGTGAAACTCGAAGGGTCTTTTGAAACGAAAGAGAAAGAGAGAGAATTATATAGACAGAGACACGAGATGGGGAAGACGTATGGAGAATGAGGGTGCGGAAAAGGATAAAAAGAGGGAAACAAGGAGACTCCAACTGGGAAGAGGAATATGGCGAATCTAGAGGATGGAAAATAAGAACAATGCACGCGTTTACGATGTAAATACCCGTGAAGAAGGATGTTAACGCTTTCACTGCCATGTTGCTCATTTATGACCGGTCACGGTTTTTCCACTGACGTCATGGTGGTCATTGCTGACCGCAGCATTTGAATTACCTAAATTATAAAAGTTAAATGAACATTTACAATTGGCGCATTTAAAACATTAGAATATACTTTGAAATAAAAAGTACACCATTGAACAATTAATAAATTTTTATTGGAACACCGACAAATAAAAGATTCATTTCTATGAAATCTTGCATCGTAGAGGTTTTTTTAACCGTGATACTATTCTTCAATCGAAAGGATCTAGAAATTGTCTTCTCTGTATTAGAAAGTGCATTCAACCTTGAAAATTTATCGATGAAGCAATGAAACTATACTGTTTGAATAATAAGCGAACTCAACGATGCGTAAGAATTCCAAGTGAATGTCGCGAGCGATCAACTTTGACACGCGTCATTAAGCATTTCCTCTTTCCAACTCAATTCGGCGTCTAAATTTTTCCCTTTTTTATATATAGGTATGCATTATTTGTAATACTTCTGTATAACTCGTGGAAAATTTCGCAGCTTTTGGGATTCATAGAATACTACATTGGATCGTACAAAACATATAGCCCGTATGACGCATTTCATTTTCTTCGAAAAATTCGATTATTTTTTTCTTCTAGTTTGGATTAGAAAAATAGAGTTTCTCGTTCTTTAACAATTTGACTGCCACGTTGATCATTTACAATCGGCTACGGTTTTTTCTGTGACGTCAATGGACCACTATGAAAAGATTGAAAAATGTTTAAGAATAAAGTTGTAAGTTTTATAAAGATATATCGAAGAGAGAAAAGGGTTAGGACGTGGTCGTAAAAAAGAAAAAAGTTTTTAAAATAAACGATAACCTATCGCATCGCGTTACATAAAACTTATCTCCGTATCGTCGTCCGTAATCCATATTCAAATAGCTTTTACAACGCACAACGTGAATTATGAAAAGATGCTCGAGACCGATACGCGCTAGTCGGAACGATTTGCCATGGAGTGGTTCGTGGTAGAAGGGGTAGGTGATAGAAGGGAGAAGCGGGGGTGCATCGAAATTAATTACGGTACGTTATCGAGATAACGAATAGATCTCGCGAAGGAATCTATTTCGTGAAATTTCTTCCATTCGTTCGCTAACTTTATCATTTTTCTTCCTCCTCTCAATTATCCTAACAATTTATCCATAAACAATATTCTATCGAAGAGGAGTTTCTTTTTCTCGAAGTAAAATTTCTTAGGCTATGTTAAGGGTAAAATATTATAAAACAATATGAAATGAGTGAAAGAGAGAGATAGAGAGATAGAATCTATGAAATTATAGAAACTTCCTAGTGTTTCCTAGCGTACGATTTGAAAGGTGGATACTTACAATATGTATAAATCGATTGATTATTTTCTACATAATAATACGAGTATTCATTTCTATCGCTCATGGGGATGCTATGTAAATTATTTTTTTAAATACTCGCACCGATACCGAGACTAAACAACCGAAGCAATTAATTTCTTCGTGATTTCCCCTTAACGTTCTGGATACTGAAGCCTCTCTCTTTCTCTTTGTGCTCTTTTTTTAATCTTTTTTTTTTAGTATAGGATTTACATTTACGCCATATGGTGTCGGGCGACAGCCTACACACACGATTCGGCCGCACGGGATAGATATAACCAAGCTTTTAAATACCTTGCCAACCAAATGCGTTTATCTTCGATCTCGTTTTGGAACTTTTCGACAAGCGATTTTCGCCTTTGAACGCGATTATGAGCGAATAAATAACCATTAATACTGTACGTTTATCCTAACCAGATAGATTCAGATACGATTCCCTGTATCAAGGACTCTGACGGTACTTTTTAAATCCCTCAAAATGATCTGCTTGTTTGAAATATTTCATTTGGTATAAAACACAGGAATTTTGTAACTTCAATTCTAATCATAACTTATGCAAATTGAAACATCGAAGAATTGATATCTAAATGACAATACGTTTGATTGTACTGCAATAGAGTACAAAAAAAAAACAATAAAAGCAATGAAAGTGAAAAAGAATCGGGACGTTAACTTTATCGTTGATTCATCTACTTTTTTTGAATAAAATCGGATCGGAGATGTGCCGGACACGACGATAATTTTATAAATCAATTTTATATAAAGTAATCTCACTCTCTTTTTCTCTCTCTCTCGCAAGACGTCATTCTCTTCTCTTATCATTCTTTATCTTTTTCTTTCCATTCTCCTTCTCTCTACCGTAATATTACAAAGTGCTCGGAGCAGAATGTTTCTTCAAATAATAAGTAATGCGATCCACGAGAATGGCAGAGGGTAGTTGGCTGTTGGCGATAATGCGCTCCTCTGTATTCCGTTCTCGTAGCGCTTCCCCATATCGATATGTTTCCTCCCCCCTCTGATACCCTCTCCGACCACCCATTTGGCTTTCGCTCGAAGATCAAATGGCTTCACCGATTCGCGTTATCCCCAATATTCTATTTTTATTTCAGAATCAAATTTCACAGGGCGAAACGTGGCACGGCCGAGTTGCTGGTTGGTCTCTGATGTTTGGTGCTGGTTGGTTGTGCTCTGTACCTTGGAATGGGAGCTTGAGAAAAAAAAAAAAGGGGTGCTACATTTTACGACACTCTCGTACAAACCGAAAGATCTTTTCTCGCGAATTCAAGGAGGATGAAAAAGAATCCTATCTTGATTTTTTTATTCCGATTATTCTATGATCACGTTTCAACGTTTCGATTATTATGTCTTATTTACTTTTTAATATTAAATATAATCGGTATTTATTTTCTCTTTCGTTCTTTACTTATCTATTTAATTCCTTATGAAATTTCCTTTAAAGTGGAGAAAGTGCGTGCGATATACCAAATGGCAATAGTAGGTCAAGGTAATAATAGGCGAAGGTGTATGTCCGAGTTAAACGAGTTAAAGCATTGGTTATGTTTATATCTCTCGGTGAATTCTAGGAAATTCGTTATATATGAAATACACATAAAAAAAGATTTCTTACCTACTGGCTTAGTTGAATGTTCGATGTTTTATTTACGTTTGCTTCTCTCCGTCGCTCCTCGACCGGTGTCGACAACTGAATGTTGTCATTTCGTTGCTAGATTTGTTATCGATCTTCGTATATGTTCGGTACTCGTCGAGTGTATTCGTAACTACTTTTCATAATAATCGTGTTTTCTATTATACATATAAACTGGTATGGTCTGTGAAATCGTTGACTCATGTTTCTTAGTTCTTATTTACTCGAAACAATACACTAAAGGCTAACCATGTGAAACCATGTGAAACATAGCCTTTCCGCGTGGAACGTTTATTTTCAATTTCCTCCTGGTCGAAGGCAATTAGTCGTCGGTAGAGCAGTCATCATTGACTGCAGTTTGCGACCCTAACTTAGCATCCTATCAGAGCCAAAGCTATTTGCGCGAACGTTTATCGTGAACAACATTAGCCCATTGACACAATTAATATGGTTACTTTTAATTTTCTCTAAACAACCACATAAATAGATTACCATGAATTTCAAAATAAATGGTCCATATATTCCCAGTATATCTTATGGCGTTAGAAACATACTTGTTATCTTTACACTTTCCTATTCACATTACCTTCTGTATAATATAAACGTATTGTCATCAGCCATAAGACTTATTTCTTCTACATTTAGTCTATTCCTATCATACGAACAACGTACGTTCTCTTTCTTGACTAACATAAGAAAAAAGAGAGAAGAAAAACATCCCCCTAAAAAAAAAGATACACAGAGAACTCTCATGGAATTCGAGCATTATGGAGTCAAGTAAGTACATATATGTGGGCCAATTTGGAGAAAGAGAGAGAGAAGGGGGTGAGGGTAGTATGCGCGGGCTGAGGTGAATGAAGGGAACACCGTCTGGTGCCGTGATTTATCACGCCGTGCCATGCCGCGCCGCCGTACGTACATATACCACCATGATGATACATGGTAGTGGAAAAGCGGGTAGAGGAGGCCTTCGCTCGTACTAATTGACGTCATCGATATTGGTATCCGTCGACGAGCAGATTACTCCGCCGTAAACAACTCCGCCCTCCTGCAGCCGTGCATTCTGGCCGGACAACGCGGATGGGAGGGTAGAAAAGCCACGCCACTTTACTACTATACTACTACACTACTACACTACTACTACCAATACTACTACCACTATTACTACCACTGGCATCGCTATCGATGAGTAGACGCAACCGATCTACCCCCTTGTTGTAAGGTCTCCGTACCCATTCGGCAACCCCACGTATTATCCCTACTGATCTCCCTCACTCTATCTCTATCTATCTCTTTTCCCTTTCTCTTGCACTTGTCCGCTTGAATTAGCCGAATACTTAACGTTACTTTTCAGCTAGTTCGTTTTACGTTACAAAGTCGTACAGTTTATTGACTCTGCAATTGTATGCATTTGTAGAATCTAATTTCTTTTTGGATTTTATACTAAAGTAAGGAAATTTAACACTTTGACTGCCGCTCCGGTCACTGGCTGCCAACATGACAGTCAAAGTGTTAAAGAAAAAATAACAGGCTTCGTTATCGATGTATTTATTCATTATCAAGATATTTTGTTTGTAAAGAATCTTTCTAAAGGAGGGTATACCTTATCAGTAATAAATTTACTCGTAAATCTATTTTGAAAATTTACAAGTTAGAATCATTTCTATCGTTACTTTTTTATACGTATAGTCTACCCATCTCGGTCGGGTTGAATCCCCAATACCTAGCGACAACATTTCATAAATTTTACGCTCGGCACGTTCGCGCGACACATGAATGATAAGTGTATACGTTTTGTATTTTTCTTTTTTCTTCTTTTCTCTTCTTTTTATCGGTATCGTGTTTTTCTTCCTCTTTTTTATTCTTTTTTTTTGACAGATTTTCACATACGCGTCTATGAGTTTTGCGCTTTTTTTTTTTTTTAACCAATCTCTTTACCATCCTCTCCTCTCTTTTCGTTACTCGTCAACCTAGGGTGAATCAGTGTTAAAGATCGAACGATAAATTAATGGAAAAGGTCCATTTCTCTATCTGTCAGTTAATCTCGTTTGTACGTTTCGTACATACGCGTTTACACGTTCGCGCACGCACGCATAGGACGACGTTTCGATACGCGTTTCGAAGGGTGTCACGGTCTTTAACTCGCAAATGCACAACGTTCACTTTGTCGTATTAGATTCTAATAGAAGGGAGGAATAGCTAACTGTTCCCCTTTTATCTTCTCTTTCCTAAAAGCTTTTGACTTAGTTTAGTTCTTTTGACACTTGATACTCATTGGCAGTTCTCATCGAATCAAATGAAATCAAATGGAAATAAAGTATTGTCAAATATCGCACTAGGTTGATTAATTCTTATTCTTTTTTCTTATTTTCTTCTTTGCAAGTTATCTGATATATCTTTCAATCAATGTTTCCTATTTGAATTATCCTCCAATGTTGTTATATGATTTTGATTTTAACTATGTCAGAGATGCTATGTTAGATATTAATGTTAGGTGAAAATAAAGTTGGGTTTTGGTTTTTTAACACAGGATATTCAGATTTAATGGAAGATCACACAGTAAATATCCGAATGAAGCCTCTGTTACGTTCGTAAGGTATACGGTAAAACGTTAATCAAGCAGTAATTAGGCCGAGCTTGCGTTATCATCGTTTAGGATGTGATCCAGTAGGCAATAAATGTCGTTCCGCCGGATTAAAGAGTAGTTGTATCGGGATGCTGCGAGTAATCGATAAACCGTGCTACGAGATTTTCTCGATGGTTGTTTGTGTTAGTAGGGTTAATACCTGTATTGTTTTAAATGAATTCTACGATTTCAGAAAAACAATCCACAATCTCCTCACAATAAAAGAGAGGGAAAAGAAAGTAGAGAAAGAGAGAGAGAGAGAGAGGAAGAGGAGAAAACAAAAGAAAGATTTTTTTCGAAATGATCGTCGATGCGATACACGACGCGATACGCGACGCGATAAATTTTGCCCCGGAGAGGTGCGCGCCTATCTCCGTTGCGCAAAAAAAAAAAGAAAAAAGGCGCGCATTAATTAAAAGAGAGATCGTATCGTTGGCGAAAAAGTTATAAATCTGGAAATGTCATATGCGGGTAGGACATATAAATCTTCATCGAGCGGAACTACTAAAGCCAGACCGTACCCGTTTGAAATCCCTCTTCGATATTGCAAAAAGTGATACGTTCAGCATGTAATGATCCGGTATTACACCGAAACCGCAAAAGGGGGAAGAACGTTATTGATTTACGTTAGTATTTTAATCGAAATCCGTCGCGGCAAATCGTAATCTGAAAAAATTTTTTTGATTATTTCAAGATCGATCATCTATGCGTACGCGAACGGGAAATTCTACAAATTTATTCATTTCCCCAAACGAATCGTACCAATCCAATCGCACATTGTTCGAGGATAATCAATTTTTATCCCGTTTGTTTTTTTTTTTATTTCGCTTTCCCCATTCGGAAGATATTTTTGAAGTATAAAAAGGAAAAATAATAGCGTCTTATCCGCGATGTAATATATTATTGAAAATATTTCATTTCGAAATATAACATTTGTAGCGATCGTTTTTGAACCTTCCCATTAAGAAAGAATCAATTTTTCTAAAAGCTAATTCATACCGGCTTGATATTGTGAACGTTAGAATCAATTTGTGCTTCATCAGTAGCACGATTGTAAATGGATACAGGTGGGGACGAAGAGGAGGAGACGCTCGTCGCGTAAGCGAGAAGAAGCAACAAAATTATCACACGATGACAAAGCTGAATTCTTCTTATATCTTTCTTCTCTCTTTGACTCTCTTTAAGCGTGGACACTTTTCTATAATACCTTTCTACCTGACGTTTGATCATGCCGCCGCCATCTTCTTTGGCGTCCTCCGCATTTCATTGTCCCTTTAGAAAGTGAACGCACGGTATTAAGGAGAGACTCCATTAGGATAAACTATTTTTCTCCCGTATGCGTGATCACACAACGTCGTCGGACTCTTATCCCGGGTATCTCGTATTATTATATTCAAAAACCAGGATGCCCTTCCCCATCCTCCACTCCACCTTCTTTTTGATCCGTCCTAAGTAAAAACCTTCTCACATCCGTTGTTTTGAATCGCATCATTCACGGATCACGAACGGGGAGAATATCTACTCGGATTCTGGAACTCTTAGTTACTTCAATCTTTTCGTGCTTTGCGATCGTTACTTTTGTAGTTTTTAACACTTTGACTGCCACGCCGAGTTCACTTGCTTTCCTAGGAACGTCATGGTAGTATTTTACGATTCCAAATTTCATAGAAATAACATGTTTTATTTCAGAGTATATTCTTATAAACTTTCATTCAACTTTTAACAATTTAAGTAGTTCAAATGACTTATGACCACCATGGTAGTCAAAGTGTTAAACTCCCTCTTTAATGTTTTCACCATGGTGGGTAAACAACGCGCAATGCAACCTCATTAGAGTTTTAGAATAGGAACCAACAGACATGGTTAAAACGATTTGAACGGAAAAAGAATGAAGAAAATATTCTACCGTATTCTACGTATAAACTCTCATGATAGGATCCGAGGTCTTTCTCCCTCTTGATAGCTATCGAATCGGTGAGTAAGAAATACTAGAAGAGAAATAGAATCCGTAGGAAGGAGCTTGTACGTACAATATCGTAGTAATATTTTGGAAAAGCGCCGCGCGGTGTTCGTTCGGATCCGAAGGCAATCTCACCCTCGAAGATGGCATATACGCGGAGGTGAATCGCCTCTTTCCGAGGAAATCCGAGGTAATTGAATGCTCCCCCTCCTGCCCGTTCCGTCTCCAGGCTTCCCACGAGCGTCGCCTTCGTCATCCGGCCGCGTCCAACCCCCACCTCCCGTCTCAGCCGGTCCCCTTTCAACCACCCACTCTTCCTCTTGCTCTCTCTTGAAAGAGAGAGGAGAAAGGAGTTTGTTCTCATCCCCTTGCCATCACTCACGAACGCGGACTTGTAGCTTTCAATAAAAATGTAAATATGGCGGCGTAGAACGAGCCAATGACAGCGCTACATCGACGCGGACTCCGAGAAAGGAGAGAGAGAGAGAGAGAGAGAGGAAAAGTAGCAGCATGGGTGCGAGCCTGCCGCCACCGCAGTAGCAACACCAGCCGGAAGGGGATTGAGGGCTTCAAATGGGCTCCCTCTCGAAGATGGCGAAAGGAGGAGGGTGAAAGAGCTCCGACGCCACTGCTAGCACCGTTCCGAGAGGAGCTGGAAGAGGAGAGTGCTCCAACGGGGTGTGGGCTTTAGGAGAATCGAGAGGGGTTGTTCGTTGAGAAGTAGGGGAAATAGAGAGAGAGGAGAAGAAAACCTACCCTGCTACTACCCCTTCTACTCTTTTCGCCAAAAGTTGGAGAAGGAGAAGAAGAAGAAGAAGAAGAAGAAGAAGAAGAGAAACGGTGGGAAGTGGCGAGCTTTTCTGCGAGAGCGACGCCACCGAGGATGACGCAGGTGCCGCAAAGCTTGACACGTCTCCGGCTGTTTTGTCACCTTCTTTTATCCTTCCAACTTTTTACAAGCTCCCTCGTTAGAGGCCTCGCCCGGTCTCACCGTACGCGTTGATGGAGTAAGCCGTGCGGCTCGAACCAGGACGCTTTTTAAAATCTCACCCTGTTACTAAACTCCTCCTCCACCTTCTAACGTGTCTCTCTCTCTCTCTCCTCGCTCTCCCCTATAGATCGGCTTGTAATTTTTTTTTCTCTTTTCTCCGAGGAAGGAGTGTTTGCGTTGCCCCGGGTGACGATAGGAACGATCCGATCTTTTTTGCCAATTTTTAGGATTTGGGGACGACGACGACGACGACGACGACGGAGACGAGCCCTTCTTTTTCGTGATCTCGATGAAAGCTGTCCCGGTTTAACGATCATCTCTGAACGACCAAACGGTATGATAATATCAGATATTTGTCATCTGGCATCAATTTATTTTTTGTCCCTTTTAAGTGAATGATATTAGCTACTTGACAGACAGATCGACGACTATCAACGCATCACATGTTTTCTTACTATTTATCTTTTTTCTTTATGCGGTATGGTTCTAAATCATTTTTCTAAACGCTAAGACATTATCTCGTACCTTAACTTGTGATTCCGACATTCCAAGGGCGTACGCCAATTTAGCACGTTCCGGTCCAGCGAGGTACTTTGTTTGTTCGAAGGTTTTTTCCAAAGCGAATATTTGTTGTCCACTAAAGGTCGGTCTCGTGTGTTTTTTCTTTCCACCTTCGTGTTCCCCAGCACCACCACCGGCACCTGTCATTCCTTGCTGACAGCCGAGTTGTTGAGATACTGTAACGAAAATTCACGATGTAATCATTCTAATGAAAACTTGGTAATTATTTGTTATTTAAAAAAATACAGAGAGAGAGAGAGAGAGAGTTAAGAATAAATCGAAATCAAAGGAAAAATAGAAACAAAAACAAAAGTCTTACAGCAGAGATCTGTGTCTTAATTAGATGAGAAAAAGGTTGAGGAGAATTTCCAAGGGTAATTAAGAAGAAGTGAAGGAAGGAAGGAAGGGTACGCGGTTTAACGTATTTGTGTGGCATGTGGGATAAGAGAAAGAAGAGGGCGTAGGGTCGACACGACAGTGTGTGGGTTGTGGGACTTTAATTTAATAAAGCAATTTGTAACGGAATACGGAACGAGGCAATAATGGCCAGCTCGGCGGGGAGGGTTCTAATGAGCTGCTTACCGCACACTTCACCCTCCCTCTCTACGATTGGTACAGCGTTTCGCTCGATTTCTTATTGTTTAGTATACTGTTGTCCGTTATATATAATCACATATTATATATAATTATAAAAAACGATAATTAAAATTAAAAAATAATATCATTTAATATCAAATTTAACTATATTAAATATTTTAATTAAATTATAATCTTATCATATCGTCTGTTTTCTTCCTATTATTTTCATTCCAAGTTTTATAATAAATCAGACTTTGTTTTTATAGATAATATAAAATGATATGATCGATATAATAAAATGATTGACTCTCAACGCCACGAAGATTAAAGTTTCTATCGAAACTGCGTTTGGTGGAATGATAAATATCCCGTTACAAGAATACTTTCATTTTATTCTCTGTAATATTCCTAAATTATAATAAAAAAATATATATCTATCATTCGTATTAAAAGGAGTTATCAAAAATTGAAAGAGAACTGATCATCTTTGAACATAAATATTCTACAAATGTAGATTTACGGATTTCATCTTTCGGAGAATATAACCCATAGGAAAGGATAGACGTCGTTTAGTTCCTACTATGCCAGAAATTGTCGGATTAATCTTTGCAACGTGTCGCTGGGTATAGCTGGCTATAATTTAATCGTTCGATTTAGACCGTACAAGCGATACGCGTGTCAAACACTATATGCGAATCGAATGGTAACGAGATAATCTACGCACGCGATTATATAAACGTGAACGGTATCATAGGAAGTAAACGTTTGCTTGTTGTTAACAAAAGTGACGACTTGAAAATATTGTTATTTTTATTTTATTTTACACAATGAAAAAAAGAAAAACTAAAGCATGGGGTGACATTAAATATTAGAATTAGATTTATTTGATTAAAGTTCGATTCAAGGCAGAGATGTATTATAGTCATCATATTTTAGTATATCACTAGACTTCTAGATGTTTCATATTATATTTTTTGTTCATTTAGGTAAGAAATATTTATATGGCATATATATAGAATAGTTTGGACATAAACGATCTCTAGCATTTTTCCTATCAGTTAGTCTCGAAGCTTTATACGTATTTCCGAGTATCGAAGAAGAACGAGGTGGGCATAAATACAGGAAGAACGCGTTTAGATCCCGCGGCGATCGTTCGACTTTTCTGTGTCTCATGAGACCCATAGAGCCGATCAACGTATCGCTCTGGAATATAAAATATAACGGTGCCCGGTGTAACTTACGTTCGATGCTGGGCCGTCGAGGGCTATAGAATGGGTTTGTTGGAACGCAAAAGGGGAGTTGGAGTAGAGTAGAAGGGAGGGGGTGTACTTTGTGTCGACGGGTAGGTAGGTAGGTGGGTGGGTAGGTAGAAAGGTAGTAGGGTTTTGCAAAGGGACAGTGGTGTGTGTGGATACTGCGATGCCGCAGTTAAAATATTGCCAGAGTTATTCGCGCGAGTGTGGAAAACGTAGATAGAAGGAAGGGCTGATATTGAATATGATATTCTGAATCCAACGGCCACAGTGGACTACCACTAGGCCACCCTCTTATTCGTCCTCCCGCAGTGACACTCGTGTACGCGCTGGTGAAACAACACACGCCCGTCTGGAGCCTTTTATACTGACTTACATCCTTACGTTTTCGAACCCTCCTCCTTACGTCACACATGTGCTGCCCTAGGGACGAAGAGAGAGAGAGAGGGTGGAAAGCAACCACGCTGATCTATGCTCCAGAAAGGGGAAACTACACCCCCTCCGCGTGCCGTCACGTGTTCTTTCACTTTGTTCATGATTTTTGTCTCCTCTTTCTCTTTCTCCCTCTCTCTCTCTCTCTCTCTCTCTCTCTCTCTCTGTCTGTTGGCGGTCTAGTTGATAGCTCTTACGATTGGTCACGCCGATGCCGAAGATAGGATTTGTCTGAACAAGCAAGATTCTTGACTTTTTTTATTTCATATCTTTTGGAAGGGCTGGCCACGTTAGAACATCATTTATGAGAGGGTCCAAGTGTTTTCCTTTCTTCAAAATAACGATTAATGAACTTGATGATTTTTAGATGATCGATCTTAACAGATTTGAATAATCAAGGTAATGATTTTTTCGAGATAATAACATTCAATTACTTTCTGTTGAATTCTTCTATTTAATTTTCGCGTTCTCATGGCGTTGGAAAAGTAAAACCTGGAACAGGTTTTTGCTTTATTTTCGGACAGTGTTTTCTGCTTTTCTTTCTCTAATTCATTCCACTTGACATGTCTCACTCGTCGTCACGGTTCGGAGGTCAGTGCTTTTGCCTCTCTGTCCTTTCCGGGATATTGTTTAAAAAAGAGCACATCGTGTCTTTTCGTCGAGGCAAGTGTTTTTTCACTTTCGAGTCCCGTGATTTTCTTGCCGCAAAAGTAAACAGAAGCAGCTGTCAAACCTGCGTGCTGCTACGAGATCCAGGGGAGGAAAGGTTGAAAACATCCGCAGGCATTCTCGAATACGAGAAAGGACAAGAGAAAAAAAAAACTTATGCCTGCTTGTGTCACTTTTTTTTACTCCCACGTTTTTTGTAATAAGCGTTATCTTTTCGGATGCCGAACGACTACCGAACGTTTTAAAAGAAAATACCCTTTTGTCATAGTTCTTTGTGAGAGTTTAACGGGCGTGTTTTTGTCCGAGTTAGGACGGTAATAGAGTGCTATGAGAATATTCCTAGCTTGTTACTTTATCTCTATTTCTTCGTTTATTTCAAAAGTTTATTTTAGCTAAAATATCTTTTTGACGTTAGAGTAGTCAATGATATCATCCTCTTTATGTCTTCATAAAATAATTTAGATGAAATTCTAGGCAAACTTACACGTGTGTAATCTTGCTCGCCATGCCAAGGGATCGCTGACCAAGCCTTGAAGACCCGGCCAATAGACAGCCGGATGTCGTGGCTCTGTCCTTTGTTGGAATTGTCCTATACCTGTGACAGAAGTCAAAAAAAGCCTTTTAACACACGATTTATTATACCTTCTTAGATCCTTTATTACAATCTATTTGTAATCGAGAGAACTTCTAATGGATTTTAATGTAATACATGCGTTTTCAGAGTAGTTTGAAGTAAGGTAGGAAGGAAGGGGGGAAGTAAGGAGGAAGTTAGGGGGAAGAGGTCGAATACCTAAGTCTTCCTCCCTTTCAGCAAACCAAGTTAGACCCCTTTAACAACTCCAATAGCTCATAACTGCTAGTCGGGGACGTTGAACGATTTTATACGCGTTCGAGACAACGTAGATTTTGACTCGACGACAAATCATAATACGATCCAACGATCGTAGAAGTGTGTTATTGTTTGAAATAAAATAATATAATCATTTGTATAATAAATAGTATAATAGAGAGGACAGAAGGGGATAAATAGTGGCACGATCGTGAAGTAGAATTTTTCATATATATTTTTAAATACTTATTCTCAAATCTTCCGTATACTGCGGTTGATGCGAACGAACGATTAATTTCCCTTCAACAATACATACCTTGGCCAAAGGTATAATAAAAGGTTATTTCCGTTTTTAGTGTCACGTCCGACTGGGTTTACCTGGAAAGAAGACGAAAATGGAATCTACCACGATACATAAACGGACCACTGTCATTTCCCTTTGTCCGGTCCTACCAAATCAAATAGAATTTATAGCATCGTAAAGGAACACGGACAGCGTACTCATCAATAAAATATTAAAAAGACTCCTTCATCTTGTATACCGATTCGTAATAGGAATCTATGACGTAATCCGTAATAAGAAGAACCTGTAGCTTTGCTAAGAGAAAAATAAAAAAGAAAAAGAAAAAAACTAAAGAGGTGAAGGGAAACACTTTGCCACTTAAACGCGGACGGACCCCCGGCGGTGACTTTTATAAGACATTTATGGGACACTATGGACAGTGCTTCTTGATTTAAACGACGAAAACATTGTAAAAATCAACGCGAACGTTGAAGGTGGTGTATAGTACATCAAAGAAGAAATAGTTTGATGTTATTCGTTTTAGAAATAAGATATATTAACGATGGGCCAATAATTAGAGTTATCAGACGCAGGTTGTATAACTCGGGACACGCGGCGTATCGTACGAAGTAATTAGTATCGGCGTGCAATCAGCGTGAATAAAATAACGACGCATATTAACGTCGATTATTAATAATGATAGACGATTATTAACATCGACGGGTTGTGCCAGGCTGAAAGCTTCGGTAATATCGCTAAAACGTATCGGTGTTTCTACCCCCTTCTAGCGAATATCGTCCAGCAAATACATTCCGTCGGGTAACTCATCAATATATGTATTATATATATATATATATCTATATGCATATAGATATGGTTTATTCTAATAATGTAGAATACCGATTGCCACAACGTAAATGCTTGTGTTCGTGCCTATTGCGTTAGCAATTAACGTAACAATCTCATATAGATAATGAAGTCATTTCGTCGGATTAAATCGTTATCGATAACTCCAAAGCTAGCTTCACTTTTCGCATTGGCTAATTTTATTCTCCTTCCCTTTTTAGCATAATTAAAATCTTGTGAATTTCAATCATAAAACATAATAGACACACGTATATATTTCTAGTTGCTTCTCTATCACGATTTTGTAGACGATCACGCTTTATACACAAATTTGATATTATTCTTTTAGTCGGTTAATACTTTGAAATGTTTTTTTTTAATTCAACGATTGTCTCTTATTTATTAAACATTCTCTAAAAGTTCTATCCGATCGGGGATAAAATCACGTAGGTGTGTATATCAATATTTAGATTTTCTATAGTATCGTGTAACGCTCATATAGACAAGATTAAATAATTGTACGGGTAAAACTGTCAAAATGTTTCGATATTTACACGTCGAAAATGGTATACTTCGATTACAGAGGTACCCGAACGCATCTCAATTTTATAAATTGTTTTCGCGCACGTGCGCTCTTTAAATAACGCGTATCGAACGCTATTCATCAAACGTATCTGTTCGTATATCGAAATATATAAAGCATTTATTATATAGCGAATATGGTCGGTATAACGTACTGGTTACAGTTAACATCCCTATATATCGATCGCGAATATTTTATTTATAATCTTTAATCGTAGCTATAAATTGTAAATTCGTTGTCGCGAGTAAAATGTCGATAAATCTTGGATAAATCGAAGTAAACCTTTTTGCCTGTAGGAATTGTAACATTGTATTATTTATCCACATTCATCAAGTGTGTTATCATTGGGATAAATAATAAACGCGTATAATGAGGATCTTTTGAAAAAAAAAAATTAAAGAATTTCATTATCAAAATCATTCGACGAACGAAATCATAAGAGAGAAAGCACACCTTGGTTTACAAGTCGTACGTGTATTAAACATGTGTGTGTGTGTGTGTGTGAGCGAAGAAGCTTCTTCGGAGAATATAATGCTTGTCACGTACATAGTTACACAATGAAGACATATAGATGTATCCTAGATACACTTTCATAGAAGGGTACGAAAAAGAAAATGATTATTCCACTTTGAAAATAATACTTCTCCTAGCTGTAAAATATTTTGAACGAGCGAGTTAATGTAAAATATTATTACTTACAATAGATATTAAATGTAATATACCATATTTATGCAATATGTGGTGTGAGAAAATCTCGAGGCAAAGGTTTTTTATCCTCGGATGACCCAAAGATGATCGTGCGTTACAACATATTAACAAAATATTATTCTTATGGTAACTAAATACACACACGTGTACGTGCACGCGTGTATATGTGGTCTGTCGGGATAATGACTTTAGGTGGCACACAATTTCTTCTTCCTTTCTCGACTATGATTGATATCTTAATGTCAGCCGGACACGGAAATCGACGATTCGTTCTTGCGGGTTAAACTCGACTAAAACTCGGCCTGTAACGCGTTAGACTATACCACCCGATGTGTTTCATTATTGTGAAACATAACAGCACTTCGCGAAGAGCAAATCGTTTAGAAATTTAATGCCATGAATGTTAAGCAACGTCGCTCGTTTGCGTCGCTCGTTAATGTACCCTGGGAGCACGTAATTCGGTAAGCATAAATTTTACTACCACTTTACCTCCCACGTTTCTCGCTCGACCTGGCGATCAGGTACCCACTACCACCACTACCACCACCATCAGCATCACCATCACTACCACCATCACCAACACTACTATCACCATCACCACTACCATCACCATCGCCACTAGCATCACCATCACCATCATCACTAACACCATCGTATCGTCCAATGATACATCAAGTGAATATCATTTATTCGTTTATTTCCTTCGCACGCTTTTACTAAGCTCATTTAAAGTACTTACTTTATACAGAAAAAAGAAAAAATACTCTATGTTACTAACGTTGAAACATTTATTCGCGAGATCGCCAAGTCCTCGTCTTTTACGTTGGTACCGAGTAACAGGAATTAGTGGTTAATGACGTTTCTCGAGAACATACGATCGTACCTAATTACCCTCGCTAACTGCAACAAATTCCCTTTTTATTTCTTCTTCTTTTCCTAGCAAAGCTCGAATATTTATAATCGAAGCGTTTTTAGATTCAAAGGTTATTTCATAGAAAAAAAAAAAACATAATAGATTATAAATCATGATCGTTAATTTGTTGAAGAGTTAAACCGTCGCTTGATAAAATGTTGGTCCTTGTTAATCAAACAAGTCGAACGATACTCTCAATGAAACTAAATATTTTACACAATTATTTATATAAGAAATGATAAGTTTTACATTTGATTACATTTATCTTTGCATTATCGTAACGTTGAAAAGTTTCCAAAGATATTATGTCTCCTTCTTGTAGCGATTCATTCTATTCGAACATCAACCCTAATGTTTCATTCTTTTTACAGTGATCTTTTTTAAAAGAACAATTCGACTTTGTGGCAATATTCCAACGATATTTCGAGACATCGTTTTGTCTCTTTTATGGACTTGGATTGGAAGTTTCGTAACTGTTTCTTCCCGAAGGAATTCATGAAATTTAAACAAAATGTATATATAAGAATTTCAATTTAATATGACTCTGTTTCTCAATTGTTTTTTATTCAATTAGTTCTTAGACTAATATTAGACTGTTATCAAAAAGCACCAGGAAAACTATTACATGTTCTCTAAACATTTGACAATGGAACAATTTAATCAATAGGTCAGATAGTTGAAAAAATCCTCTATATCCCTGAAGAGAAATAAAAAGGAGAAAGTGATAAGATCTTCGGATATCGAACTTGACCCTTAAACGAGGGTAGTACCCATAAAAACGTTGGAAACTTTATAAGAATTGGCGTGCGTGTGTGTGCGTGTGTTGTTGTTATCGGGTCTGGTTAATAATTTTCTAGGAGGGTAAAGAAAAGTAAAATAATGGTCGATATACTAACCGGTAGACGCGGTGAATCCTGCGTGCATGGCGTAACGTGGTGCCGCCATGTGTTGGGGATGCGGTGCCGGCTGAAGGGCGGCGTGCGAGGCAGGGACAGGGGGTTGTGGATGCGCGGCCGCCGGTCTCGAGAGTATCGTGTCTATGCCATGAGGATTGCTTCCGACCGATGTGATCGAGGTAGCCGGACTGTGCTTTCCTGTGCTACCCGTCGGCGAGGATTGTCCACCTTGAGTGGTCAGCGTCGCTAAGGGAACACTTATTCGAGGCAATTGGAGTCCTTGCTGTTGCTGATGTTGTTGTTGTTGTTGCTGCTGTTGTTGCTGCTGTTGCTGTTGTTGTTGCTGCTGTTGCTGCTGATGTTGATGCTGTTGTTGTTGCTGTTGTTGATGGCTCCGTTCGGCCATAGAATGCAAAGCAGCCAACGGTTGATTACCGAGCATTCCACCGCCAGCGGCGCTCAGGTTAAGGAACTGCAGAACGTGGGGCGCGGCAGCGGCATGAAAATCATGAAGCCACGGTGGCCTTGGAGGTGGCGGCGAATGACTCGAGGTTGGTGGCGGCGAACACGATCCAAGGGATGAACCAGCCGATGAACTACGATCACCCTCGGCTATATGACTGTTTCTCCTGTGTTGATCGCTCAACGAAGACATGTTGTCTCCGATTTCGAGCTCACCTTCCGGACTTGATCTTTGTTGTAGCTCCGGTTCGACGTTCTCGCCGCAATTCTTGTTGCTTCCTCCGACGCCTCCACCTCCTCCTCCACCACCACCACCTCCTCCGCCGCCGCCGCCGCCTCCGCCGCTGCTGGTCAGAGAACACACCATCTCGCACCACGCATAATTCGATAGTGAACGGTAAATCTTAACGAGACGTTCTGTAACGGTGTGTCAATGTGCAGTTTACGTTAGCGAGTTAGTTCTTCTCTATACTTCGTCTGTATACGAGTGACAAACGCGCGTCTATGTCTGTATATGTCTGTATCGACTAACACACGAACTTTTCTTAGGCTTTCTTCGACTTTCTCGGTCCCCTCGATCTTTAAAAGAAGAAGGGACGGCTGGGATTCCTCTCCTTTTTATTCTTCTTCCGGTAGAACCCACCACCAACTAGGAAAAACTCGTTTCTCCTATGAATAGTCCGTAGTAACGCGAGAATGTAGGTTTCAATTTCACGATGTCTTTTGATACAACACGTCAATGTCAATAATCACGTTCACCGTTGATTTGTTCAGCGGTTCGCACCCCGGTTCACGAGTGAAGGCGTCGTTCGATGCGGTCGTCGGTAGATCCAACACCAAGTAGGTCCAACACCAAAGTCGATGATGGTAAAGTGCTCACGCGAGAATGGAGTCGGTTCGATCGTCAATCGGTGTATCCACGGTGGTCTCCATCTACAGTGCGAGAGTCGTGGGACTCTCTGTCTCTGTCTGAGCGCCGATCTTGGAGAGTATCGTCGGGCGACTATTCTCTCTCCGCTGGCAACGGCTGTTTCTCTCCCTCTCTTTCGCTGAATCACTCATACAGAGTAAGAGATGTACACGCGAACACATAGATACTAGGGTTCTCTTCTCTTCTCTTCTCTCTTGTTCTCGTGGTAACCGAGGGTGAAAGAGAGAGATACCAAGGACGGTCGGGATAGGTCTACCCCCAGGACGCGTGGCGTTGAAACGAGGGGCGAGAGCGGATTGGCGTCCCCCTCGTGGGTCGAGCCTGCTATCGAGGGCGGTACCACGAGCTGATTGGTTGCCAGGATGTCGTTTTACCGGAAGAAGAGGTGTTCCGGGCGGGGCCTCTCAATCTCGCGTTAGCTTCTTGTTAAGCGTCTTTCATTGTGTGTTTAAATTCGTAATTTATGATCCCGACTGAATAAAACAAGAACTTGCTGGTTCGCTCGCTCGCTCGAATACTTGGTTGGCTGGCTGGCTGGCTGGCTGGCTGGCTCGCCAGTTTCCTCGACGACCGACCGACCGGATACCTCCGTACGACTACGGTGACACTGTAGCTTCGATAACTTCCTTCCTTCCTTCCTTCGATAACTTCCTTCCTTCCTTCCTTCCTTCCAAGAGAATACTCTTCTCCCGTTGTCCTATCTCTTCTTTCTAAACCCCCACCCATTCTGTTACTGATCCTATTTCTGTCTCTCTTGAAATCGAGTTATTCGCTCCCGATGGTCCACTTACCCGTTCCTCGTGCCCAGTTTCCCCTCAGCCCATTTTGGCCATCCCTCGAACCGTACGTACGGCGATATGCGCGCGTCAACGAGAATTCGGTTACTTCGTACTCGATGAACCATTGCCTCCGCCAGGACATAACGAATGTCGGCATGAACTCGGCGTTTTCTGGCACTGAACCAACGTAATGATCGCCCCGTAAGTGTCCAGGCGCCTCCCACTCGACTCTACTATTCTATGGCTTTCTTGTTTCTCCATTCGGACGACGAGATATTTCCTCGATTGGATATACACAACGTTTAAGAGCTTTTCTAACCTTTCATTCTGATTGTCTATGTTATATTTGTTAATAGGGTATAAATAATAAAACGATTTTATTATAGTTCTATTCTCTTTCAATTTAACTTCTCTCAATGTCGTACCACGCATACCCATTCATTTATATTTTCCAGAATATTTAATTACAAAGATTCTTATTTAAAATTGTATTAAATAATTAATACAAATTACTAAGTAAGATTATTAAATGAAAAGTATATCCTCTTAACAATATTAAACATTCATTTGATGTTATTCTAAGACAAAAAAAAATGTAATCAGATTTATAATAGATAAATGTAACGTAATTTGATATCCAAGAAAGCAGATCACGTTTCGCGTTCAGTTATTTACCGAGTCGGCGAAGTTAACGTTCAGGGAATGGGGAACGTAATTAGCGTGGCGAGAAAAAAATTGGCTAAAGGGTGGGCAAGACCAGGCGCCGTCGCGAACTTTCTCATTGCTTCGATTTGCCTTCGATGAGTTATAACGGTTGTTTATACGATGCTATTTATCGCGGATTACGAAATTTAAGGGAGCAGTCTTGCGAACCTTTCACGCCAGTTATTTGTACCGTTTTCCTCGTAAGTACGTTACGTACGACGACTACGACGACTACAACGATGGCCGACCGCGTTTCCAATATTCCCTTGCGTTTGGAACGGCTTCGACGGGAAAGAAATTTACCGACTTTTCTTACAAAACTTCGACTAGCTTGCGTTACGAGGGAAGAAATAGCACGGGCCGCACGAGTTCTGTAAATTTTTACGAACCACTCCTCCCTCTCTCACTCTCTCTCTCTCTCTCTCTTTTAACAAATGAAATGTTGCTGATCGTGGTATGGTAGACTATGTATTTGTATATATATGTAAAAGTGGGGAAGAACGTTAGAGGGTAAGGTAAAGTACAACTTGGAAATATTTATACTAATAACGGTTCTCGAATTCCCTACCACACAATCTTCCAACGAACTAATCGATATTATACTCTCTCAAGATGTTGATACGTGACAGACATTCATTTCAATTTAATATCATATTTAATATCATATTTTTTATCTATTCCCCATGATTCTTTCTATCTACTTCATCTATAGAAACTAATTACATTATAATTTTAATAAATACATTTTATATTATTACAGATATCATACGAAACATATAAAAAATTTTATACACAATTTTTAATTTCTTTTTGTTTCAGCAAAGTATTAATTCTAATACGTACGTATGGAAGAATGTTTAAATAATTGATTTAATAGAAATAAATGATTTATAAATATACTTATTGATTATCTAAATATTAAGAAATAATAATATAAAAATCTTTCATTAGAAATAGATAATAGCTGTTCAAAAGTAAGTCACTGGTCAGGAAAATAGGTCAGCGATACAAAAATAGGTCAACGATAGAAAAGTAGATCAGCTGTACAAAAGAATAGTAATAATTTTATACGTACTGAATGTTTTAAGAGAAAGATAGGCGAAGGTGTACGTCCAAGTCAAACGAGCTCAACGTCGGTACTGTTTTTATCTCACGGTGACTTCTAAGAAATTCGTTAAATATAAAATACATAAAGAAAAACATTCTTTAATTACCGGCTTAGTGGAGCGTTCAATGTTTTATTTATGTTCGTTTCTCTTTGTCACGTCTCAGCGGGTGTCGACAACTAGACGTTGTCATTTCGTTTTTAAATATTTTATTGGCCTTCGTGTATGTTCGGTACTTGCCGATTATATTCGTAACTACATTTGATAATAATCGATAGTCTTCTTTGTACATTGGAATACGATTTATTATAAATAGAATTATAATTTTTATTAAGAATCCTCACTTGAATCTAATTATTTAAGATTAATTTCATATATTCACAGGTACGGGACTTTTAAACGTTTCACAAATCTTATAGAATATGCTAGTAAAATTAAAAAAGAGAAATAGAATATATATTGTAATTTTTAATATAGATATTTAATGTTATTAGNTTCGGTAATTGTCGTATGTATTCGTAACTATTTTTCGATAATAATCGTTAGTCTTCTTCGAGCGTCGGAAGGTGTAACAAGGATATTAAATAAGTGTCATTTATTTCGCGTGTGCGTGTTTTCTTCCTATGCAAGTGATATGCATATGTGAGTCGAGTGTGTGTAGTGCTGAAAAGTGACATATACATATATGGATACCTGCATTTATGGATATAAGGACAAAGTACATCTAAAGTAAGCTAAATGTAATTCTTAACAAATCTAAACATTTGACTGCGCGTGATAGGATTTAGTGTTAAATAAATTATATCAAATTTCGATTAAAAATCTAATAGGTAATAGCAACATTATAGAATTTTTTTTACCGAACATCATATACACGCTTCCATAATTTACACGAATAACTTTCACCGCATTTATAATAGTGAAAAGGTTTCAAATATTGTACGATCTCGTGACAGATTTATTTCACAATAATTCGCAATTAACGTACATCTCGATAAACGACTGCTCTCTTCTTTTATTGACTTTTTTAATTTCTTGTTTTATATACAAACATGTTCTTGACTTATACACGCCCATATTCAAGCATTGACAGTTCTTTGTTTCATATCAAACACACATATTCACTCATTCTTCTTCTATATTTTATCAATAAATACTAATAGCAGTTAAAAGAATGATTTTAAAATAATTGAGCTCTTGTCAGGCGTGTTAAAAACAATTCACAATCAGTTAAATTTCATTGCAATCGAGTTAATAGTTTACGGAACGTATATGATAAATAAGAAACATACAAACATTCATTTTGATTGGTGAGTATGAAATTTCGTATGCACCAACCTAATAGATAGATAGATAAGCAGAGGATTTTTAAATGAAAGACATTCAGGAATTTCTCACTCGACGCTTAGAAAATATCAATTCTCGCCTCCTCGTCTCGAAGACGTTAAGCCCTTTTAGCGAGATGACTGATGACGAGAGATACGTATTTCGTGAATATAAGGGGCGCCTTCCTTCCGTTCGTCAGGTAATCTAACGAGCCCCGGGTATAATAAGACTCTTTGTATCTGAAATATATCCTTTTCTTACATTCTTTTTTCTTCGCGTTTAATCTTTACTCGTAATTTTCCTTTCCATCACTTTCTTTCTTTTTTCTTTCTCGTCAAATAATCTTGGAGAGATACAAATATTACTCGGTTGAATATTGTTAGATTCTGTAATAGATGCAACATAGAAAAATAAGCTCTGTCTTTTATAAACTTTCTCTTTCCTTTGTGCATCGTATATATGACACATGTAATTAAAATTACATTCTTTTTCTACTTCAATTTTGATAAGAAAATGAACAAAGAAGGTGAAGAGAGAAAAGAAATAGAAAACTGAGGATCGCGTTTTAAATATCAGAGAACCGCGTTTGTAGTCAAGTGGCAATAAAATCGTTTTTCATTTGATGAGAGAGAAAGAGAGAGGGAGGGAGAAAGAACGGTTGGAGAATTATTTTTAATAATTTACCAGCGGAGATAAGCGTCGTGTAGAGTGAGCGCCATATGCTTCCCGGTTTCTACGAGTATTAAGTCCTAGTTATATCGCGCATCATTACGAGTAGGCAGACGTTATCGTGGTCACACGGCGTATCGAGTAGTAATATGCAATAGTAGTAAAATGAATAGCAATGTAAACGAAAGAGCGAGATAATTATGTACATATGCCTGATCGAAACGTGACCGCTTATATTTGTCGTGCTTCCTGAAAACTTCGGCGCAATCGCTTACACCGAATTGTCAATCCTTCCTTTTTCTTTTTTTTTTCATATAAAATAGAAAAGTATATCACCGATAACATTGATTCTATTAATTCATTTTATTCGATTTATTTTGTTATCTTTTTTCTTTCTTTTATCAATTCGTTGCAACGATCAGATGGATATTTTGCATAAGTCCTGACCAACGAATAACATAAATCTGTCGTTAGAAAGTTAATTCATTGCTCGTTTCGTTCCCTTTTTTTATGATAAAAAAATAATAAATAAAAGATTTGGAGAAAGGTACATATATGATGTGTATTTGCGCGTGTATATATATATGTATATATAGATATATATTATAGAAAAAAAAAGAAGCGAGCGTGAAGGTAAAATCCAACGATGTTCGGATCTGTCCTTCTCCCCCTTTTCATCCATCCTTCCTTTCGGTATAGGGTGAAATTATTCTGCAGGGAGAACAAAATGAGCCATAAAATCGTGCAAATTGCACGCTTCGTCGTACGACTAAGCTTCGTCCTACCGATTAGCTGACAATAATGCCGATAATTGTTAAGCGGACAGCTGCGATCGAATGTATTATTCGATGATCGCGTTAAAACGTAGCTCCTACTTAGATTTCAATATATACGGGGTTATATACTTTTCATTTTCTACCCGATAAATTTTCTTTCCATTCGTTCGATCGATGTTCCTCCTCTTTTTCCATTTTTTTTTCTTCCTGAAACTTGCAAAAAAATCATTAAGATATATTTGAAAGGTAAATTTTATAAATCCTCCTACACCAGTCAAAAAAGATTTGAATCCATTCAACTCCTCCAACTCCTTCCTCTCCGTTTTCGATTTGAAATCTCTAAAAAGGTTTTTTTATTCTCGTCACGATTATGCGTTTCATGAACACGTCGTACGCGCGGATACGAGGAACGAGATATATCGAAAGTTTAGAAACACCTCGAAAAGGGCCGTCCTTTTCTTTCGATGTAACTCCGCAGACGTCGAAACTTTAGCCGAACTCGATTCCAGTCCCATTCGATGCCCTGATACGTTTCTCCGAACTTCCAAACGGATATTTTCCCGAACGCGAACGGAGAGGGTGACGATGTATTACGCTTATAACAAGATCGTTTTGCAGATTTTGCAGAAACAAGAAGAAGGGCTCGGGAAAAGAATAAAAAAGGGACTTTTTTCTCTCAGGGTGAATAGGATCGTGGATGAGATACGTTTATGTGTTTCTCGGTTGGAAACCCACCGAAAGAAATCCTCGCGTGAACTTGTAGTAGGTATCGAGTAAATACATTTGCATTTTTATTTTTTTTCTCAAGTTTTATGCAAGAAAAAAGTCATCGCAATGATAATGTTTAACAATTTACTCTCGAATAGATAGAATAAAAATAGTATTCGATTCCTCACGTTTCACGTATTTCCACGATTTAACGAAAAATCGTGACAAGAAAGATGATAGGTGTGTTGGGGATCATTGTGTTAAAGAGGGGTGCTTAAGTATAGCCTAATTTTATGGAACATCAGCTTTTATTAACGACGATATGTCGTCACGCGAGGAGACAGGTAAAGAATTGGCTGTTAGTGAAGAAGTCATTTGGTAGGGACGCTCGAACAACCAATTTCGTTCTTGGTATTGTTGTTGTTGGTCCCGGGATGAATTGTCACACGCCGATGATTACATTATATTAGGCATGCAGACGATCAGTCGTTCGTGGATAATCCGTATCATTGTACGTTCATCTCTTCATCCTACAACCGGTAGGAATCTAAATGAGCGTTACCTCACTTTTCACGATCCCCCTCTTTCATAACTCGAAATTTTGCATCAATCGAAAATAGGAATTAATCGAGATTGGTTATCTCATTCCCCGTTTATTTCTCGAATCAATTGAGATGAATCATTTCGAATGAACGAAGAACAATAAAACATATTCGTTTCCAGAGTTAGGCTCGAACACTTAGGACCCTGCTGTCTGTCATATTTGGAAGCCACTTGGTATCCCAAGTACGTGTTAAGCACGTGTTACACGCTAATGAGAGAAGAGACTTTCCTACCACCTGTCCTCAAACTCTGACCACAATTATAGGAAGTTTATGCATTTACGTAAGACAGTATTCGTTGATTTCTCTATCGTAATATTTATCGTATCGTTCTTACAAGTTTAAAGATTAATATACAATTATGCAATAGAATTTGGATAGAAAACCTTAACTAATCGGTTGAAGAAAGTCGAAAAGGATTAAAAGATTGGCTTTTTTTTTCCTTGAAAGACGAGAAAACGACGAGGTTAAGATTTTTGGCAGAATAAAACGCGTGAGATGAATTCGGAAGTCGTTCACCGGTCATACGGGAAAAGGAATCCTCGAATCTAAAGTAGATTTTCGTTTTATTCGACAGAAGTCGGAATCACGGTTGTGTACTATCCCCGTTGAATAGTTTCATTGACCAAATTTAACGCTAATACTGTCCAAATACGGGAGTCGCTTTTGTTGGAGGATTCATGAAAAGGTAGGTCAGAGCTGAAAAATTCAATACGGGTTGGAGGGGAGATGGGAGGGACAGCTGCTGGCTCGGCATCGTAAGGGCCCGAAAAATGGGCTTAAGTCACTCTCCGTCGTCTTTTCTCGGTCTATCAGTCATCGTGGAAGAAGAGAATGCGTTCGAGCGTTATATAGGTCCATTCATGGGATATAGTTGAAGAAACTTGCTTCGTTTCTGTCACGTATATATATTATATATATATGTGCATACATATCCAATTCCGCTTTTAACTTGGCTGTCTGCACTCAACATTCGTCACATGAACATTTTCACACTTTGATGAAATACTATTGGAAAAGTTTTTCATCCTATCGGTAATACGGGTATGATATTATACGCATGTAACGGAAATGCATACGTCTCTATCATTTACAAGGTCTCTCTCTGGAGTCTCGCGAAATTGGACGGTAACGATAAATATATGCAGCGAGCGTTGGTATACGAATAAAAAACGCAAACGCGCGAAATCTGTAGGAGGACTAGAATTTTCATGATATGTTTTTTTTCTTCTCTCCTTTTCTTTTCTTTCCTCTTTTATTTTCTTTTTTTTCGTATGAACCGTGCGATCCTCGTGTATCGTAAAAGAAAAAGGAACGGTGGTCCGATGCATCAATGTCATAGCTAGCAACATTGTTCCCAAACGCAACGACTTGTCCCTAACGAGATATTTATGACGTCACGTTGCGGCTTAAATAATAACCAGTTGATGATGGATGGGCCCGCGGTATACGCGTAGAAAACCGACATCATTATTGCGGTTGGCATTTTGTAAGTTTCACGGCGTATTCCTCGATCGTACAATACGTCACCGCAGTACGAGCACGGTCTAGCCAAGGCCTAACAGATGTGTCTAATCTCTCAGTATTACCGATAGCCTCGATCCCGTAGATTTCAATTCGTACCGACCCTTCTCCTTCTTATCTATCAAGTATAAGCCGTACTCGATAGATTTTCATCAAAGTCCTCGATTAATTCAACTTTTCTAAAATTCTACTGATTTTTTCTCTTAATAAGAATAACGTAAACTCTAAGAAAAGAAGGATAAAGGAAAAATATATATATTAGTTTGTTCAGAAAGTAATTTCTGAAAGTAGTTTGTTCAGAAAGTAATTGTATTTTTAATGATTTTGACAACTTCGCAAAATAGACTTAGCGTGAATAGACCAATGATGCTTTGAACATTTCTCGTAAGAAGAAAATTGGTTAGATAAATAATTGTAATAGGAAATAGCGGGTAATAATTTGTCAATAACTCGTCGGGATAGGTAAAAGCAAAGTGTCGAATAATCTGGTTAGCGTATCAAACTGAAGAGAGAGGAAATGACAGGCGGCAATAGCGAGGGAGCTATTTCCCCTCTACATCCTGCCTACCTTTGTATCATGGATACAAACGGCTTCCGTGCTGTGCTTTTTCACAGCCTCCATAGAAACGTATCCTCATAACAATAGGTTAAAGCGTCAAATTAGGCGGTACAGGTCAACTGCATGGGCGTCCCTGTTTAGTTGCTGACTTTCGTTCGGCGTACGCAAGCACGCATAGAAGTTCAGTTTGGAGTTAGGGTGATGCTAGGGTACTTTTTGGGGAGAGCATTGGCTTCTTCTTTCCCTTTTCTCTCTCTCTCTCTCTCTTTCTCTCTCTCTCATGTTCTGCTAAAAGTCACCTCTATAATACTATAATACAAATAAGTAGTCAGTCAGTCAGTCAGTCAGTCAGTCAGTCAGTTGGTGCCTTGCCACGTATAGACGTCGGTCTATTATGGTTCTTGATCTCCGTCTATTATGCGAAACTCCCTTTTCTTTCTCGATCGCTATGCTACAGAATCATTCGAAGGAGTATAGTTGGTTCTATCTTTTTCTCTATAGTAAGATACCTATATAGAAACTTCCCTTTCTCCTTCTCTATTTTCTTCCTATATATCAAACCAACATCTTTACCCCCTTGTCCTTTTTTCACTTTTACCCTCGGAAGATTATTTTCCTCTTTGCGATTTACAAAAATAGATACATTGTTATACCTGCGTATGGGTTTCTGGAAATATATGTTGCTTACTACCGATAAGGGTTAAATATATGTTTCTCTTTTCGTTTTAGATATCATTTTATTTCATTTAACGAGATTAAATCAATTATAAGAAGTCAGGACGTAATACAGATTAAAGATATTCTTTCGTTATTCTTCGCATCATTACGAGATCATCTTCATATGTTCGCTCAATGAAGCCGATACGATCTATTCTCTCTCTCTCTTTCTTCGTTTTGTTAACGAGAATCATATACTCGGATGCACTCGAAATGTTCCCGATGGAATTCGCCTCGGCCGACGGTGGTTTAATCGTGTGCGATTAATTCATTCGAGGAACAAGGGGTGCAGCACGCCATGACGAAGAGAGAATTACCGTTAAATTATTTTATTATAGCCAATCGAGAAAAATATTTAGTTACACCCTACAAAGTTTATCATTGATATCTTCTGCATTTTAATAATCAAACGTCTTTGTATGAATCGCATTTCATCGAGAGATTGAATTATTCAATAACTTCCGTGATATCGTAACGATTTTATGAATACGATCAAACAGAAAAGCAGGATATAAAGTTAGTAATACGAGTCTCATTTAGTTGGTAGATAGATAACTAAATGTATATAACGAAAAGTTGGAATTACTTGTAGGAAGATAACGCATACGTCTATCTATGGAATTGTACGCGTCCTAGGATTTCATTTTTGAAGATTGTAAAAGATTTCTAAATTCGTATATAATAAGTTGATGAAAATCAGCGAGATGATTCGATTATCGATGAAAGACCCTCGTCGAGGTTAGGTGTTGTAACATCTTGTTGGAGTATCTCGTAGGTAGGTAGGTAACAGCGAGAGAGACGGACTTGGAAGGAAACAGTCTATGCGGATTTTCCCCCCCATTCTTCGGTGCTTTCACGGATACAGTTTACCCCTCTCGATACCCTTGTTTCGCTCTCGCCGATTTAATCCCGGATTCAGCACTCAATTTGGTGCGTTACACAGCGGTTTGTATGCCCTAGCTCGCCTTACTCAAGCCGGTACACCCTCTTCGTATTACTGTCTCTACTACCCGCCCATACTAGATCGCTTCATCTTGTTCCACCCTCCTTCCTTCTCTCTCTCTTTCTCTTTTACATGCATTCTCTCCTAAACTCTCTTTCCATCCTTCCAGTCATCCCCCTTCTTTTCTCTTCTATCTCTTTTCCTGCTACTATAACACCACCCTCTTCCTTCTCTTTTTCTCCCGAAACTCGTTGTTTCCAGCACCGTCAGGGAAGCAGCCACTCTTCCGATCTTTCCACTGTCCGTCTCTGTTACACCAAGTTCTATCTGAAACCCACCAACCAACGGGGTCCCTTACGTTTTTCATCCACCCCTCGGTACTACTATGATACGAGACGCTATGTTTCAAGCTGAAAGTGTCTCTCGAGTGTGAGACTAGTCTTCCACAACCCCTGTTTCTCTCTTTGTCTCTTATTCTCTATACCTTTATCTCTCTCATTCGCATTTAAATTAGATTAGATAAGTTAATCAATGCGGTATTCAAAGTAAAACCAGGGATTTCGTGTTTCGCACGCTATATAAGGAGATAGAGGAGGAGGTAGAAATTATTGGTAGTTTCTAAGAGAATGAAATCGTCTTCTAGAACGTGGCAAGAATTCTACAAATAGTTTGAGTTTAGAGCTGATGTTGCTACTATTCCTGATTCTGAATAAAGACCTAAAGCTGACGTAGAATAGTAGTAGGTGTATAGATAATATCACCAATGGTAAAACGTGTAAGAGGAGGAAGAAAAAAGGGATGAAACTCTACACAGGTCTCGAGTTTAAGGGGGGCTGATTCGTAGCCGAATAAACTTTTACATTTTTTTGTTTGTTTCTTCAACAGCGTACATCGAAGCAGCCCGATTGGAAATCTCAGAGACGCGTTCGTCACGCGCCCGCCGGTTATCAAAATTTATCGTAAACGTTTTGAATACCGATCCGGGAGTTTTCTCTCTTCAGGGTAACCCCACAACCCCCAACCCTCTCCTTCCTTCCTTCCTTCCTTTCCTATTCGTGGATTTATCGCAGCTCGTCGGCTTTACCCCGTCGATTCGGCGGCGGTCCACCCACCGACTCTGAGATTGCAAACCCGATTTACAAACCGTGTCTAGTTTCGTTTAAACCTGTCATTTGTATTTTGACAAAATGTTAAAGACAATTTTTATCTTTGGGTGATTTAATTATAGGAAAGATGTAAGAAGATTTTTCTTTATAAATTCACGCGGCCATAATTATCAGTCGTTGAAAGTGTTTAATTTATCGGTCGTGTTCGAAGAAAATTTGTCTGTTCGTAAGAGGAGTATAAATCAATATCGATAGGAGGTATACCGTTAAAAGTAACCTACCATTCGAGTATGAGTTAAAAGCCAAGAGAATTGTAATAAGATTATTCCTGTACTTCTCGTAGAATGCATTTATCTTGAATATTCGTTGAGAATTAGGTAGATGGGAGACTTTGGGAAGATATAATGCGCCTTTTACCGAACAACGTTCACGAGTAACAGGACTTATAAAACGCTAACAAGGGAAGATCGGAGATGACCTCCCAGACGCCCGTGTTCGCGGAAACTTTCAGAGCTTTTAGTAGACATTCCTCGGGTGACTAAAAGGCAAACGTAGTCAGAGGGAGGAAAGCAGGCAGGCAACCAGGCAGGAAAGGGTGTGGGGGGAACTGACGGGGATGAGAGTGTCTGTATGTTAGGGCAAACGGCCAACCGTTTCCTCCAACGAATGAATTTGATTTCTTCGGAAGCTCCCCATAAACTCTCTTCGCGCTCGAACTTGGCTCGTTATTATCTTTTTCCATTACATTATCCTTTGTTTTTCCGTTAACGTGCGCGAATATCTTCTGGAAACGGGGAGAAAGTTAGCCCTGTAGCAGATTCCAACCTTACTTTTTGATCCACATTTTATCAAATGGACAATAGTTTGCTAAGAAAATGATGACAAAGATTAATAATAATAGTAATAAATGAATTCCTATTATCGTAGAAAATATAAGGTTTGATTAAAAATCATCAACGTTAAAAGTGTCAAAGACACCAAATGGAACACCTACATTATTTTTCCTTTACTTTGAAAATATTCCCACGAACTTGAGATATTTTTCTACCGATAGACTATAAAGAAGAAGTTTCTTAGGCCCGTGCAACGTGCGATCGGCCAAACGACGAATTAATCGAAATCGAAGGTGTAACGTCGAGTCTGACAAACGATCTACTCTTACGTTGAAAGTGGAAGAGGAGTTTCGGTGGTAGACGAAGGACGATAACCAACCCTCTTTCTTTCTTCGCTCCCTGCAAACTCGATCGATCTTTGAGAAATGGATAATTCGATTTGCAAACGTTTAAAGGACTATACGTATATGTAGGATTCGGTGCCTCCATGCCATTATAACATCAAACTTAAATAGCGATCGTGAGATAGCTCAGTGGATTAGCTCAATGAATAGCTCGGCGAAAAATCCGTGGTTCGATTCCAAGTCCAGTCAGTCCACGGTCAAGAACCGCTTTAATCCACTGACCTACACGTTTAAGTACGAAGGTATCCACGCCATATTAACATCTATCTTAAATAGTATTCAAAGTGTTTAAAAGAGCAAATGAAAGATTCGTGATTCGAGTCCAGGGTCCTTTTTTTTCTCACCAATACATAAGATAGACGTGCGAGTACGTACACAGAATGTCGCAGAAATTTTCTTTTTGAGAAATGTTGCTGGCAGATTGCGTGAAGTTTATCCATTGCGGTACAAGACAAATCGACCTGGGGAGGAGAGGGAGACCCTCTTAGGTACATCGGTGGCTGACAAACTGGCCAAAGCCCTTCTACGACCCTCTCGGTCGCCACATTATCGGACTCCTGTGGACAGCAAGGCCATTTATACTGTTGAAAGACTGAGAGAGATGGCGAATCGAAGACGGAGAGCGTAGAAACCGCACGAATGAAATGAAATTGTTTTCTCCATCGTGCGTTTGTGTGTAGGTAAACCTACCTCTTTTTCCCTCTCTCTTTTTTTTTTCTGCGAGCACTTGTTTAACGAATGGACAAGTAAAAAACCAAGAAGGAAAGGAAGCTCGAAATCGCTATTGTCTTGTCACGAAAGAAAGAACAACGGTGTAGGTAACTACATAACTCGGTACGTGAATTCGTCTAAGAGAGCTTTTATAAATAATGTCAAAAAAAATGCTGGCATTGGCGAATGGCTGTGGAAAAAATTGTGGACAGTATCGAAAGATTAGAGAAAAGATTTTTTGACTGACATCTATTTACGAAATAAGAGCTAATAACCAATTGGATTAATGATGAACGAAGAGAGAGAGAAAGTGGTCGTACGCAAAATCGGTCTAACGCACGATGGACCTCCCTTTCTGATAATTATGCTTTATCAACGGTCATTGAATTAATTCGTACGAATTTATGTGCCGTATAATCGAACATCGATTATGCGGTACGCCAGCTAATGTTAAAATCGATTATTCGATAATTAATAAATTGGAACGAGCATGGTTAGAGTGCTAGGACAATTTTCGTTGGTAGGAAATTATACGTTAGGTCAAATTATTATTGGCTACATGTGTATACAAGAAGAAAAAAAAAAAGATATGATTTTTTTCGATTGGGTCATTTGAATCTAGCGTTGTATTATTAGAAGGTATTATTAGAAATTCGCGCATGGTAAACACGGGAAGGGAATGTCAATGTGGTCGAATCGGAGTGGACATTTCTCAAGATTTCTAATCAGGGATGACAGAGATGACGGGTCAAGATATTTTGATAAGAACATCTCAGAGCAACAGGTAAATGTTGAATTTCATGATAGAAAGCGAGAATGCAACGTTTGTTTAGAATACGATAGATTTACTTTTTAACTTTCTTTCAATTCAATTTCTTATAAAATATCATATTTTTAAGATAATATATTTATCTTAAAAGAAATAACGCTGGTGGAATGCAAGTTAACGACGTTTCACTAAACAATTTGCCTATGCAGACGACACAGTATTTCTCGCTTCCAACAGCTTCCGAAATGGAGATGGTACATGAAGAAGAAGATACTACTACTATTATTATTATTATTATTATTATTATTATTATTATATTATATACATAAAGAGGGATTGGTCACTGTGAGGATTAGTGCTTACGCGTGTAGGATCATGGAGTGTGTAGTATCATCCCTTACAGGATTGGTTCGTGTGTATAGGGCCATCAGTATGCGTAGGGCCATCAGTATGCGTAGGGCCATCGCGTGTAGGATGATTGCGTGGAGGATCGGTACACGTGTAGGATAAACGCATGTACGACAGGATCTGTTAGGCGACACTAGATCCCAGGATTTACTTCATATAAAGTAGTATAAAGATTCGATTAGCAGTAAACATGTACATGTGTCGATGTTTTTGAAAGTAATCTATTGTGAGTGGAAGAGAGAAACGAAAAGACAAGTTTTTGTTCCTTCTTAAATGTAAAGGTATATTTAAAAATTTCGTATTTGAAAATGACCTACTCGATCGGGATTGAGTATGAAACGAAAGAATAGGAAAATATTCGTGAAAGGTTGTAGAGAAAGAGAAAGGAGAGAGAGAGAGAGAGAGAGAGACACGAAGGCGTCGCCTTGAGCCAGCAAACAATATGGCCGAGCGAAATGGAGTGGAATGTCTGGGTACCGGATGGAGTGAGAGTACGGTCGGGCGGTAGTTGGTGGGCTATAATAACGTATAAAGTAATTAAGGACATCGGGCGACAGCGGGAGAAGGGTGTACGGAACAAGAGGTGGAAGAGTGGAAGAGAGAGAGAGAAAGAGAATGGAGAGGGAAAACGGACAGGTTAGGGAATGCGACATTTACATAGTAATTAAATCGCGCGAGCAAGTGGGACCGTTGGGGGAGATACTGGTGCTCGAGCAATTACAGACGCATTAGATTGCGGTAAGCACTTGTTTATGGCCTACCCTGCGCCGGTTTTACTCTACTCGATTCTGCTCAGACGTGGCACACGTTTCTATTCTCTTTCTCTCTTTCATTTCATTCTCTCATTCTCTCCCCCTCTCTCTCAAGTTCTGGCATCATGTTTTTTATCGTTCAAATACCCTACAAGTTACAACGTACTTGTTCTCCTACTGCGGTAACGCCGTACTCCGAAAAAGGATACGAGTATAAGAGCGAGCTAGCGATTCGCAAGCTTACGAGGGACCACGGGCTACGGATTATGACTTTGCCTTAGCGAGGTCCACATAGTAATCGATAATATTTTCTTTGGATATAAAAAAGTATTAGATTCTTCCTACCTACAATAGCTCCCTTTCTTTCTATACACAGAAATATGTATAAAGGTACATATGTACCAATCTACTCATTTCTAGCCAAGTATATATATCTTGGGAGAAACGAAAAGGGGTATATAAAAAAAAATAGGACAACTTTGTGAAGTTGTACGACGCGATAGCTTTGAAAAGTCCTAAAAAAAATTGAGAGCAAAGAAGTATCAAAGGATTATTTAAAAGAGTCACGTGCGCTTTTATTTGCGGGTATTAAAGTCACCCCATTGAGAACGTTGCCTTTCTCGAAACAAGATCTCCCGCGGAGACAAAGTAAACGGCCTGGTCCCCTCCTCCTCCTCCTACTCCTTCTACTCCTAAACACCGATCGTCGAACGAGGAAGAACCGGAGTTGAATTATTGATGACGCGAAACCGGCAATATTATCAAAACGCTCTCAGTTTTCCCAGAGAATAAGAATAAGAGGTGGGCGTCAGTTATCAGGCCGATGACGTAAGCGTTAGACACTGTTTGGCTGGTTAAAATGTTAACTAAAGATATTAATAAATAGTGAAGTAGCAAATGGTGATCACGCAGAGAGCTCTTGTAACCCCCCCTCGTTAGATCAAGAGGGTCTACACTTGTCTTTCTCTAACTCTCACTCTTTGCCCGTGTATGTGTAAAACAAGAGGGTGGCGTGAGTTATGAGTGCTCTGTGATATCAATGCATCAATTTGACTAAACGAAGGATTAATTTAATAACAAGTCAGCAGATGAGTCGTCGGATGATGTATAGAGAAGGGAAAAGCAGTAAACGATGTTCGGGGATATAAAGCTACGTTGGTCTCTTTTGTAGCTTAGTGTACCGTTCGACCCCGCGCAAACATACTCGCTCGGTTCCTTGACAAAGAGATACGACGCCGATAGGATGCTACGAGAGCCATGCTAATCGGTTTAAGTAAATTTTCAGTTTAGATTGGTATCCAGTCTATTACATGACCTACATGACTCTTAGACAGCAAATCACTATACTTTCTAATCTCTTGATTCGTTATTTTCCAAAATATTCTCTTTCGTTTGTTCATAAACTTAGAAAGAATACTTCTTTTTATTGATTCGCTATTTAACACGTAAGATAACTCTCGCAGCTTCTTTACAAATCAATTTTGTACAACTACGACAAAGGTGATGGAATAACAGTGTAAGGCAGTCAACGTGTTAAAATATAACAAGTTTCTTATTTCTTTTTGGATTTTAATCTATTATTTTATGTTTTTTTTTAAAGACCATTATCATCGCTCGAACCGACTCGATGTCGGTCGATGAATGGTAATAGCTTTTCGGGTATCTCGTAATATTAATGATTGTTTGGAACGTTTCTAATGATAGTAGAAATCGAATGCTCCTGGAAACTACTCTGATCGTTCATCTGTGAAGCCCATGCTGGGGGGAATGAAGTTGTGTGAGAGCGGTAGAGCATAACGGGGGTAGGTACGACGTAGGGGGTTGGGATATCACTTTCATCGCGACGTAATGTTACTAAGCGACAACTTCTCTCGCACCCTCTATCTGTCATGCCAATTAACCAGCCCTCTCTGCCATCGTCTCTTACAGTACTCTCTGTCTCTCTCTCTCTCTTACTCTTACTCTTCTTCCTTCTCCAGGCAAAGGAATAGAGTAGTGTGAGAGCAGATTTATGAGACCGTTTAGAATGATACATTTTTCACGATTACGATCATTTTCAGACTGGAAATTCAAATGAAGGGAATGATCAATGATTAAAGGAAAGAGATCGATTTATCGATGGATATATTTAGCCATCTTTAACAGGGACAGTTACGCTGATAATATTGTTCGGTGAACCTGTTAGGAAAGTTCATCGGATGCGTTAGAGTAGGTGAAATGGGTAGGGAGTATCTGTGATACCAAGGACAATGACCGTCGAAGAAGGAAAAAGCGAGAAAGTCAGCAATATCATAAAATAAGTTGGTGGCGTAGATGGGCACGTTGCGTTCCTCTAATGGACAATAACTGCGATATATTGCCTCTCGTCCAGGCTACCCCAAAATACGTGACTTTTCTATACTTTTCTCATCTTGTAGAATTTAAACGTAATTTCCTATTATTTATTCAATTTGCCAAAAACAAAGTGGAGTAGATGTTATTGAAAATATCAACGAACAGTTGGATACTTGAGAAATAATATCGTTTGAATTAGTTCTTTTTAAAAAGTCATATTTTGAAGTATATTTTACATAAAATGGTATATACGTGTATACATCTAGAGAGTATAGGAAGGTTATAAAAGTTACGTCATACATTTATTTCATTTCCGGAAGACCAATAAAAGTCCCAATAATAATTTCGGATGTTTTCCAATGCAACATGTTTGATTTAGTGTCGGACATTTTGTGATCGCATATCTGCCTCGTAAATCTCACCGCGGTGGCGCCACTGCATAAAAATATCAAACGTCGATGTGTCCGCGTTCAACCCCAATCCCGCGTAAAATATTGCTCGCGATTCCGGTGCAACGGAAATAGCCTTTCATTCCCGTCGCCTGATAATTCCAGAATTTCGCAATTTATACTCCGGAAGGTTATAAAAGATATGCCCGATCGTGAGTTATTATTAATTGCCGTACGTAACGATAAAGTGAAACGTTTAATTTCAATAAAAGAAAAAAAAGAAGAGCGAGGGAGAGAACGAGAGCGAGAACCGAATAAAAACTCCCCGAAAAATTACCAAAAAAGGAAAAAAAAGGTAGGACGAAAAATATTTCGAACACCGAGTAATATACATTGGGTGTATACCCAGTGGAAGATCATACGAATAGATTTGGAAAACAAAAATGGTCAAATCAATTTATCTCTACGATTTCGAATCCAAAATTGCCCGTTACAGTTTTCAGATTTCTTTATATCTCTTTTATTTTTCCACTGAGAGGTTTAGCCAGAAAAATCTTTTAACCCTTTCGTTAGGGGTGCCTACTATAGTCAACACCCAATTGAATATTCATACAACATACTTACTTTTCATACTTTTCATATAATACCATGAAACAGTTGTTGTGTAGAAGACTACCGACATGCAAAATGCACACTTTGCGACGTGGTGCACTGCCGTTAGGTAAGGGTTAAGAATAATAATACAGTAAGATGACTTATATGTATACCACGTATATCTTTGCGATATTGGAAATGTCCATGAATGCGAAAGCAAGTTGGAAGGTATAAAATAGTAAGAAGGTAAAACGTAGAAGCTTGCAGCATCGCGTAAAACATCGAGTTTATTACTAATAATGTAAAACGAGTGGAGGAAGCTTTGCTATTTCAATTCAGGTTATAAAAGAAAAGAAGGAGGGGAGAGAAAAAAAGGGAAAAAATAGGGAGGTAAGGAGGATTATTGAATTGCACAAGACAACGAAGGGGGGTGGGGTGGAGGGTAGAAAGAGAGGGGAAGAAAAGGGAGAAAGAGAACACGAGCGGGTGCTTCTACCATCGGAATATTAAAATAATCTACCATTACTTTAATAAATCTGTCCCTCCGTTTTGCCTTTTACGTCGCGACTTTCTGGTCTCCTCTGGGCCGCTCCAGGCAGCAGTCACAGATGTGACTGTACCCCTAATGAGCGCGCTATTTTTCACGAGTATTTTTATCCCGTTTATTGGCTGCCCGCTTCACAAACTGTCGGCTGGATATTAATCATCCGACTCTTACAACTCTGCTTTTATTTCTTCCAAGAATGAAGAATAAAAGGGATGGGAAAAGAAATTCTAGGGACGAAAGCTTTTGCTCCTTCATTACTATTATTAAACTAGCCTACCCTTAAACTAGAGTTTCTTATTGCTAACTTTTAGCAACAATTATTATTAATTTACGTTAATAAAATACTTTTCTTTGCTATCGAAATTGTTGCATACTTTTATTTTGTTTATGATTTTATATATTGTAAATAATGGATTAACTATACCTAAAGTTCTCTGGGTGAATTCAGCAGCAGACCAAAGACCCTGCTCTGTCTCTTTTATTTCCTATCGTTGAGGTTTATTATTTATATATTCTCTTTTTAAATCATAGTAATGATTATTAATAAAAATAAAGCGAAGTTTGATTTATTAATCATCCAAAAAATGACATAAGCATATATTACCTTGTAATGGTAAGAAACCATTGGAGGAGTTTCATATAGTTGGTAATCCTCGTATAGATGGCAGGTCAATGTTTACTACTCTCTCTCTCTATTGTGATTATTATTTATTCTTATTTAATTTACCACTATTCTATCAGATTAAAACCAATGTTTTATTTATATAAAACATAGAAATAATATTCTACAGTAAAAATTTCAAAGAAATCTGAAGAAAAAGTTTTAACGAAGAGGGAGCACTGTAAAAATAACGACACTAGCGAACCTACGAGTTTCTAAGGGTGCGATTGACATAGTCAGTTTTCTGTAATAGTGAACTGGTTAACTTGTATATTTGTGATATATCATTTATAAATATTATTAACGATATACTTATTTCGTGTAGAAGTTTTAATAAACATAAATGAATGTGCAACGCGTGTGTAACTGCATCCAAGTGCAGGAAGAAAATGCGGAAAGATAAGCATACGTAAACTGACTGCTGTTATACTAATGATATATATTAATATAAAAAACTTTTCTCTCTCTCTCTTTCTCTCTCTTTTCTTATATACAATGAAGAGAAAAATATAATTAAGAAATTTTACAAATAAAAACGTATGGTATCTATTCGCAAACATTATTGAATCATCATTGGTTTCTTGAAACTTTAGATTGAGAGAATTAGTATTTTTTGTCAGTAAGGAAGCATAGGTTAGATTTTTCAGTAATGGCACAATCTACAGCTAGTGGAACGTCATCTCGACGATACATGAGAGAACATGACGTTAATGTATCTTCTTCTTCGCGTTACATGGCTAATGAATGGGAAACTAAAGAGGTATTATTAGATATTTTTGTCAAACTATGATTTACGTACATCTGGTATTTTTGGACATAAATGGTAGAATAGATTTTTATTAGAAACATTTCTTAATCATATTGATATTAGGCATTGCCACAGAGAGAATTGGAGGAAGCTAGAGCACGTGCAGCGCAAATGGAAAAAACAATGAGATGGTGGTCGGATTGTACTGCCAATTGGCGAGAAAAATGGAGCAAAGTTAGAAACGAAAGGAACATGGCTCGAGAAGAAGCTAAAGCTTTAAGAGCTAAATTAGAAATAGCTATGAAGGATGCTAATACGTATAAACATGAATCGCAAGAGTTAGAAATGAAGAACGAACAATTGAAAAATGAAATAGAAAAGATACATATGTTACTTTTGAAACATGCTGGACATTTCAATCAGCAAATATTCTCTGTGTTGGAATCCGATTCGCAATTGAGGAGTACGCTAGGAATCGATGAATTGTTAGATTTTTACAATAACGTAGAGCAACAAGAAAAAGGGAGTCAAAAAGAAACATTGTCGTGCCAACGATCATTCGATGAATCAAGTGTTAATATGAGTATGCATACTGCTTTACCAGATAGAGACATTGAAGAATACGTTCTTCAAGGTGCAGTTCCAAAACATGCGGTAGAATTGTACAAAGAAGGTTCTTTGAGTACGTTAGACAGAGATATCGCACAGTTAACTGTAGAATCATCGATAGAAAATAAAGCGGAAAAACGGCAATCTTCTATAGAAATGTACAACGAGGAAGTGTTAGCACAGAAACTTTCTATGTTACAACTTAGGTTGGATGAGGCAACTCAAACTATTTATGATGAAAGAGTGTAAGTTTAGCGATAGATTGTCGCATCGTGTTCTCTTAACGATTACTTTATTTCATTTGATTTTTTTTTAGAGAAAAGAATTCATTACACAGAGACATGGAAAAATTGAAAGTAGAAGTTACGCAATTGCAAGAGCAGTGTGTAGAACTTCAAGAAAGTAGAGCAGAAGCTATGAGAGAACTGTTGGAATTAAAAGAACGATATCAAGACGAGCTTAGTAGCGCGCACAATGATTTAATCGTTGAAACTTTGAGTAAAGAAGGAATGGATCATAGATTGTCTGAATTATGGACAGAATTAGGGAAATTACAAGCTGAGAATGCAGCAGAATGGGGTAAACGCGAACGTTTAGAGACTGACAAAATTTCTTTGGAGAGAGAAAATAAGCAATTACGCATTGAATTGCATGACTTACAAGAAAGACTAGAATCACGACGATCTCGTCCGCTTTCAACAACAGATACAGAACTTGATAGAAAACTTTTACAACAAGAGCTTTTGGATAGAAACAAGGTTTATATTTTGTACCTATTTCTTCGTCTCTTTTAAAGGATTTTACATTATTTCTTTTCATCAGGAGTTGTCGGATATAAAACATTCCCAAACAAAGTTGAAAAAACTGTTGGGTGAAAAAAACCACAGAATTATCGCACGCGATGCGAAGATTGGAGCAATATGAAGGAGAAGTTAAAAGAGTTAGAGGAAGAGTGGATGAACTTAAAAAAGAATTATCTTTAGCTCAAGACGAAGTAGATATTGCGACCAACAGTGTACGTAAACTCCAAAGGGCTAATGAAGATCTTTTGGAGCAATTGCAGTCGGCAAATGTACAATTGGAACATTTTAAAAACAGGTAAATTTTGATTTTCTATCTAACAATAATATTTTCTAAATTAATCATATGCTGCTTCATCGTTAGTTCTGAAACAAGTGGAGTTAATAGGTCCGTGGAATCATTAGATAATAAATTAAACGACGATGAAGAATTATCCGATGGTATGATTTAATTAATCTACTATTAAGCTATAAGTTAATATGGAATTATACTTTTGCATCGATCGTTTTATAGATTATGAGGCAAATCAGGCTTAATAGATGAACGCTATGGAAATATCTTCATATTTAGTTTAGATAAGGAACTAATTAGAGTAAAGAAATCGTTAGGAAGTAAAAATAATTTATATTTCTAGTATTCCTGTAATGTTAAGAGTCTATTGAGAACATTATTTCATTGCCAACTTTGTAAATGTATATACATGGTAATCGGCAAACAATCTCATTCCTGTTAATGTATTTTTTAAACTGTACATTTATTTATACGTTTAATTATTTTTAGAATTTATTTTTATTATTTTATTAATAAAATACCGAATTTCCTTGTATATAATTTTGTCTTTTTATATAAGTATATTTTTTTAATTATTTCTTTTATTTGTACATCATTATTTAATGACGACTTAAATTGTTTAGAGTTTATATTTTTAAATAATTATTTGGGTATCTATGTGTAAACACTGTATATATTATAAGAAAAATTAATAACGCATAGACACATACACACACACACAAATACACATAGTTGTCACCTTTTAAAAGACTTACGAAATGTACAAGTCGTGATACCTGATTCGTATGGTTCAAACCCCGTATGTCAATGTTAAAGATGTAAGTAGAATATGATAAAGCAATGATGCATTTACCTATGTGCCCGTGATTTTAGTGTTACAGTTACAGTTACAAGATATATTGTACTAATAGAAATTAGATAAAAAACATTTACGAAGAAAAATGTTATCTATAGTGAGAGAGTAAAAGTATTTTTAAATTATTGACTCTCTCCCTCTCTCTCTCTCGTCAAAATTAGATTATGATTGAATGAATAAAAACCATATAATACTCTTGAATTATTTCTAATGTATTTTATTGATAAAATCGTGATAAATATGATAACACATGTGCATTGAAATATTTTCAGAGATAAATATTATTCATTTAGAAAATATCATTGTTGTAATAATATTCTAGTAATATAATATTATATTAGGATGAAATAATGATGTTTATATTATAATAGTTACATATTTAAAAACGATTAATCTGTCTCTTCTTCGATTATACGTATTTTTATGGCATAAAGCGATACATCAAAGAGATAACAATATATAAACTAAATGGACAATAAAAATTGGAACTAATGATTAATATATAAAATAATCTAATGTACACAGTGTGTGATTAATTAACATTTCATTGGCGTACCATCGGGATATGTTGGTACTTTAGGTTTGCAGATCTTTGTTCTACCATTAGAACCATATACGATGTTGCAAGAAAAGGTAAAGTATCCGCATGTGGAAGTTTTAGTATAATACCGATGTTCATATTTTTTCTGAGAATTTTTATTATCATCTATTTTGCCGGCAACGCTGTTTGTTACTGTATAGTAACTTGGTCTAATTGATTTATCCAAATCGCGTGTAAGGATACCGTTAGATGACGATCGAGTATGAGTTAGATCACTATTACTTTTAGAAATCGGAGTTCCTGTAAATCTACCGTAATTGTTGTGAAGCGATCGCGTTTCTGGACCGAGTGATTTGTTTTCAAGAGTAGTAGTATTCGTTGCTTGTGTTGGAATTAATGCAACAGTCTGAGATTGAGCTTTCCCATCGCCTTTAGCAATCGTATCATCACCGGCAACCGACATTACTCTTCCACGAAAACCAGGTGGAATAGTATAACCCGGTAAAGATTGACCCGGTTCTAATCTGTCATTTTTTCGTGGAATATTTGAGTCTTGAGTAACCCGAACATCGTATCGATTAGCATTACCGATTTGTATCATTTGCGATTGATGTTGATCTTGTTTTTTATTAGAAGGAAAGCTTTCCAATTTAGGTGGAGGATTTTGCCTAGTAGGCGAATCATAATCTTCATCTTCATATTGATCTTCGTATTCTTCGTCCTCATAAACTGGCTCAGCTACGTGTTTATTTTCTGTAGGTTGTTCCTTTCTATTCATCGAAGTTTTTACTTTTTCTTTTAATGCATCACTAAGAACAGTTTGTTGAGAACTCGAGCTTCCTCGTAAACCTTGTCTTTGTCCCTGAATACGACTAAAATCGGCATCGCTCGGTACAGTCGTTACTTCGGCGTCGTCGTCGTCATTTCTGGATATCGATGGTATATTACTCGGATTATACGGCCTATAGACTTCAGAATTGGTAAGATTAAAGTTAAATGGTTTCCTAGAAGCTGTTGCGCCAGATCCTGACCCAGCTTGTGCAGCACCAGTATAAGTGATACCGTATTTAAACGATCCCTGTAATTGAGATTGAGATTGACCTCTATGAGTGCCACTTTGAGCAGACGCTGTACCTCCGCCACGGAAAGGAACTGAATATTTTTCAACTTTATTCTCATCTTTTAAATATGGCTGAAATCCAATCTGTGCCTGGCTAGAAGTACTCCCTTCGCCATTAGCTTGTGCATCCGCCATCCCACCTTTGGAGCTGGCTTGTACCTGAGAATTTGTTCCATGATTCCAACCGCTACTTTGGGCTCCCGTTGAGGTAGTACCAGAATCAGAATTTAATTGAACCTGAGCTTGACTCTTTCCACGACCACCAACACCTTCCGCATTACTAACTGCACCATCTTTTCCGCCACTTATTTCGGCTTGAGCACTTCTATTAATATCAATGGTACCAGCTTGCGCCGAAAATGATGCAGTACCACTGTAGATTCCAGACACTTGAGATTGTGCAGTACCCTGTCCGTATTTACCTTGGGCGGCTGCACTTGCTTCTGTACCAGAATCAACTTGTTTTATGGAACTAGATGCTTGAGTATCTGCACCATCATCGTCTCTACCCACGGCCGAGATATCTTTAGGTTTTTGATAATATTGTGACGTTTCTACGGCGCCTGTGGTACCGACACCTTCTGGATATTGGCCTGGAAATTGGCCTGGAAATTGGCCTGGATATTGGCCTGGATATTGGCCTGGATATTGGCCTGGGATCGTTTGACCACTGATTCCACCTGGATAGTATTGATTGATAGCAGGGTATTGTCCAGATGGATATTGTCCAGTTGGATATTGTCCTGTAGGATATTGAAAGACACCAGGAATGCCTGTAGGAACACTTGTAATTTGATTAGAAGGCAATTTTCCGGAAGAAGGATACTGTCCGATTAATTGGCCATCTCCCGTTGTTCCTGTTCCTTGTACGACACCTCCTGGCATAAATACACCAGTACCTGGATAAGTTCCACCTGTAGTAGTCATCCCAGGGACTCCAGCTCCTGGTAAAGGTGCACCTGGATAAGCTCCACCTGTAATAGTCATCCCGGGGACTCCAGCTCCTGGTACAGGTGCACCTGGATATACGGTTCCTGGCGTTATAAATCCAGTTGTTCCCGGTTGGGTTACTCCACTTTGCGGGCTACCTGGTATTCCAGATGATATTCCAGGATACGATATGGAAGTACCGACATCTGTTTTAGCAGCTGTAACAATATTAGGAAAAATTCCTGCCCCAGAAATTCCTCTTCCATCAGTTGTGGCGACTCTATCAGGATAAGCAGGACCTCCCGTAACAATGGTACCAGGCACAGAATATATTCTTCTATCGTCTGTTGGAAGAACACCTGGATACATACCGCCAACAACACTCGTTACTCCAGGTGGATATGTTCCTGTTCCAGTACCAGTGGGATAAACTCCTGAAATTGGAGTCTCTGAAATAAATAATTGTTTATAAAGTTACTATACTTCTAATATCACCATTTGTATGTAATACCTGATGGGTAACGTTGGGTAGTTCCTGGAATAGGACCACTAGGATATGCTATACCACCACCAGTTGGTAAAGTTCCCGGTGCTGTGCTGCCAGGATATATTTCAGTTCCTCCAGTTGGCACAGTTCCAGATATAGGACTTCCAGGATATACTCCAACTCCTCCTGTTGCTGTAGGGCCTCTTACAGGACCACTAGGATATGCTACACCACCTCCGGTCGGTAGAGTTCCCGGTGCAGTGCTGCCAGGATATATTTCAGTTCCTCCAGTTGGCACAGTTCCAGGTATAGAACCTCCAGGATATACTCCAACTCCTCCTGTTGCTGTAGGGCCTCTTACAGGACCAGTAGGATATGCTACACCACCTCCAGTTGGTAGAGTTCCCGGTGTAATGCCTCCAGGGTATGGTACACCACCTCCAGTTGGTACAGTTCCAGGTATAGGACCTCCAGGATATACTCCAACTCCTCCTGTTGTTGTAGGACCTCTTACAGGGCCACTAGGATATGTTACACCACCTCCAGTTTGCACAGTTCCAGGTACAGTACCTCCAGGATATACTCTAGTTCCTTCTGTTGGTATAGTTCCTCTCACGGGGCCACCAGGATATGCTATACCACCTCCAGTTGGTAGAGTTCCTGGTATCGCGCCTCCAGGATAAGTAGGAACTCCTCCCGGCGCAAAGGCACCTGGATAAATTCCACCTGGTACAATACCACTAGGATATTGCCCTGGTATTACGTTTCCCGGTCCAACAGGTCCAGTAGGATATGTTCCAGTTCCTGGTCTAAAAGTTTGCCATTCAGGGAGAGTACTTTTTGGTCCCATAGTTCCAGGATATTGTCCAGTTCCTCCTGTTGGTCCAGTGCTAGGTATCATACTTCCAGGATAATCTCCTGCTACTATTTTTCCAGGAGCTCCAACGCCTGGTCCAGTCACATATTGTCTATCCTTAGGTAATCCTTGTACCTGTAATTTACCTGGGATTTGGTCTACGTGAACAGCATAATCCGGTTGATATCCTGGGCAATCTTCGCATCCACTTCCGCTGGAAGACATACTTTGTGCTTGTCCCATACCGTGATTGCCAGCTAAAAGATACGTTCGAAAAATAATGTAATATCCTAAGTCATAGAAAAATGATAGAAATGATTAAAATATATTTATCCATACCGACAATTGCTCGAGACGACTGCTGCGTCGCTTCCGCTTCTGCTTTCCCCTCTGTTTGCCCATCATTACCAAGATGCAAATATTGCGATTGAGTTTGTCCTCGGAACCTTCCACGAAATTGTGACGTTTGACGACGCAAACGAATTTTCTCTACATCTTCGTTCAATCTTTTTCGATTTTCCAATTGAATTTCTCTCTTGGCACGATTGATAAGCGGTGTAAGTACAATATCCGCTACTCTTTTGGACGTTATATCATTTTCATCTATTGGAACTTCGTTTAAAAACGGATCCAAAACATTTCCAGCTATTGGTTTATTCTCTTGAAGAAGATAAATACTACGGCCTTGACAAAAATCTATTATACGACCTCCTGCTTCTCGCCATGCCTGGATTTAAAAAAAAATATTATCGAGACTCTGAAAAATTACCATTGCACCAATTTGATATTTGCGTTAACAGTTTTACCTCAAGTTTTGTTAATCTTTCATTTGGAACGTAAAGAACCGTGGGATATTTTTTCTCGCGAGGTTTTATTGAGACATCCTGATGATGTTTTACGTTATCGGTTTTCAATTTCTCCAAATAACAGGCATTTTCTTTTTTATCCTTATAGGCAATGAAGAACTGTTAAATGAGCGAATAATCATTAATAATCTATCATTATAGAGATAACTAGCATGATCAAATAAAAAGAGAGAGATTGAATCGTCAATTTACCGTTTGATCATCAGTGAAAGCCCATTGTTTGTCGATGGGTTCACCTAACTTGTCATTAATCGAACGATCAAAGCGAGTTTTTTCCTGTAATGAAAATTAAAGTATCATATTTATATTGTCTATCTCATCAAATTTGTGGAAGAAATGAAATTTATTCGAGATGTTAAGAAATAGAATTTGATCTTTTAGACTCGTACTTTCACGATATCTCATATCGGATGTTTTTAACAATAATTTCATATATATAGGAAGAAAGTAGGGCTAAAAAAGGCGGAATAGACAAATCGGGAGCAGGCCAAGTAATTTCATATCTGTTAAGTTTATCTCTCGTGAACTCTGATCTTCAAATCTCTTTTAGAAGCATCTTATAGTCACATGAATTAGTATCCTTATTAGATATACACTTCAGATACACGCAAACACACATACACACACGTACAAACACGTATCATAAATTATAACAAAATGTAATTAAGATTAATAACAATTTTCGCGATACTCTCTAGAAGAAATAATTCTACTTAAGTGTGGGATTGTAATAAAACGATTTTCTAATCGTCGTTTGCTATAATAACAACGTACACATTTTTTTGCCAACTCGTAAAAATATATAACGTAAGGTAATATTATCTGAACAAGTTGAAATCTGATCAAATTTATCGTTAATGTAACTGCCCTTTCTTATCGCGAAATTTAATTTCAAAATGATTTTAATATTTGAAGAAAAAGTATGTAAGGAACCTTGATAACGAGGATTATGTTAATAATAATTGACTTACCGAATAGTAGGATAATGCTGTATTTATTAAACAGATCAGGATAAAGAGGATCAGTCGCATGGTTTGAGTTTCTTCGGGACACTTTTACTGTTAAACTTCTACTGTTAAACTTCTACGTTGAGATCTTCGTTGATGCCAAGTCGTCAACTCTCCCACTCTGTTCACTCCTTCTCCTCTTCTTCTTCTTCTTTTCCCACTTCCTCTTTACCGGTCTACCCATACTCTTTTATATATATTTTAATGGTATAAAATCAATGTAAAATCAATTAAGAACAGATTCTACGACAAGGAATAATTTATAAATTCATATTTCTCAAACTAATTTATTATTGTTGGAAGAGAAAAGAAAACTCGATTATTTAGGCTGCCTGTCATTTATGATTTTTTTTTTTACAAACTGATAGAAAAGATTCTTGGAAGAAGACGTATTTCGAGCGTTTCGTTATCTTTATCCTCGTTCAGCCTAACGCAGATCTTGTTACTTCAAATTTATAATACGAATATATATTTTACCTGCAGCTACTAACAAAGACACTTTTCGTAATTCAGATTTCGCTAAAAATTCTATAAATATATATATTATTTTGCCAATAGTTTAAATAAATAATTGAACATGCATATATGCATGTTTATTGCTTCAATTTCCACAAATCGCTGGTTCTTACCATCATTTTCTTCTGTTTAAAGAATTCCATTGGAATTTTGAATAAATATAACTCCAGCATTATTTTCAACCATTGAATAAAGAATATAATTCATAAATAAAAACATAAGAAATGTTAAAACTGTATATTGATTATACTTATTTTCATTGACATGAATCGAACTTTGTATGACTCAATGAAACGTTGGCGCGATCGTCAATATTATCAATCGAAATGATTTCTTTTTCGTGTGTCCTAATTATTGCGTTCAATTCATTAACTAAATACAGCGACTCGTTGTTTATTTAAGTTCGAAACGTCATTAACGATCGTACGGTTCATCGATCCGATAATGAAACCAGTGAATAAAAACAAAATATATGATCGACCTAAACTACTTTCCTTTGTAACAATTTAAACCTCTTTCAATGATTTGATTTTATTCAAATGTGCATGTTAAAGAAAACAAAGATATTAAAAATATGTTTAAGATAAATAGGATAGTATATATTATGTATACGTGTGTATATTTATATATATATATATATATTTCTTGTTGCGATGGACAAATACTTTGACAATTCGTAGAAAAAGTGAGTAAAATATTCGCATAAGGCACTCTGGTACTACAAATGGCACATACAATTATTTACAATAAACAGCTTACATCGAACTGTCTTTAATAATACGACTACAAATCACTTTCTTCTAATTTCTAATATGACAAAGAAAAATAATATTATTGGGAATGCTATTTACAATGTCGAGTGATATAATTAAAACAATAATCTTTAAAAAGAAGAAAGAGAAAGAAACTAATAGAAACGAAGGACGCATATCTTCGATCATCGATTATTAAATCAGTGATCTTTAAGATATCCCTTAACACAATGCATCATTTTATTGATCTAAAGAAAAAAATAAAATTATCCTTGTAATAATTGTATTTTTTTTTTCTTTTAATATTAATTATATTATATTCCTTTAATTTTGTATTAATAACCGATTGCTACTGTCGAGTTTTCATAGTAACCGCCTCACTCGTAGCAATTCCTACTTTATCGAGCTATCATAATATTCTGCTTTATTTGTTTTATATCTTTCAACATATGTAATAATGTAAAAAGGGTTGCTTCGATTAGAAGGGTTACACTCGTTGTAGCAAAACGGATTCGACTAGTTCACACTCAGATCCTTACCAATGATCGGTAATGGATTAAACAAAAATTACAATAAAATATCTTAATTATCGTACTTATAATTAGATACACATACCTACACACATACAAGCTTTTATCTTTACAATTTTTAAGAATCACAGATAGAATACATTCGAGATATGAGTAATTGTTCGATAGAAAGTATGTATCTTCTTAAAAAAAAATCCGTGTTTTAAAATAACATTCTAAGATTATTTTCACGATTTGTTATTAGAAATAGATATTAGAGTATACTTATGAAAATAATTACTTAAAATCAGACTAAATCTAAAATGAGAAAATTTTGTTTAATCGAATTTATTGAATTATTCGAGTCGACCGCATATTATTCTAATTTAAGGCAATTCGTAAATACTACTGTACAAATCTAATATCACTATAACTTTGCCAATGCACTTGTTTCTTTTTCTTTCTAATAAACTCATTGACTAAAATAAGTACGCTCGTACGATCGTATACAATCCGAGGTACTTTTTAGCTACCTTGAAGAGCACGTGAGAAGATCCTATCGATGAATTTAATTCTAAACATAATGATATCAATGGCATTAGGTAATTAACCCTTTCGTTAAGGGTGCTGACTATAATCAACACCCAATTGAATATTCATACAATATACTCATTTTCATATTTTTCATATAATACGATGAAACGTTTGTTACGTAGAAGACTACTACTATTTTAACCCTAGAAAAGGGTTAAAATATGATAATAAAAAAAGAATAAAGCCCTCCCAGGCTTAACGTAAGAAGATGCAATTTTGTAAGGCATGATCGATTGGAAAAAAAAGAGGAAGCACGCCATTGAAACGTGTAATATGACACGAGTATAATGTCTTAGGACGTTAAAGTATTAATAACGACTACTCTCTACATGGTCCCTAATTAAGAAGATACTCGATAATTATTAAAAGTCAGCAGATTGTCATCTTGTGTCGGAAATACTCGGTACCTTTGGCATCGAAATAAAATAAACATCGATTTCACGCTATTGCTAAATTGAGAGTCATCGTAGTGGGTCTCGAGAAAGCTGAAGTTCTCGTTGACTCGGGATAATCGAAGGTATTAGAAGATTTCTTAGCTTCATTTAACCTACCCAAGTGTTCTGGATTGGGCGATATCACCGAGGTTCTTATGACCATGCTGGAAACGATCTCAGTTGTTTTAATATCTTGCGACTTCCCGTGAAGTTCTTTGAAAGGACGTTTGGCTGGTACCGAAGTGGCACTTTCACTGGCACCAGTGTGTTTGATAATTGCCGAAAATGCTGAGGAAGGAGATGTTTGATCACGTTTAAGAGCCAAACGTGGAACTATAACACTCGTTGGGGAAGCTGTCATACAGGAAGTCGTCGTTGTTGTACTCGTCGTGGCCATTGCCGTCGTAGTCGTTGTAATCTGTAAATCGTTCAAACCATCCAAACCCGTTGTTGCTGTAACAGGTTCGTTGTTCGTTCTAACGGAATTTGTCGATGACGAAGTCGTCTTTCGTTCGCTGGATTCGTTCTTCTCCATGGAGGAGCGATGGTGCGCTCGCATACAGGACGATTCTTCGTGTTTGTAAAGATATGATTTTAAAGCAAATGCTTTGCCACATCGGGCACACACGTGGGGTTTGGTGTTAGAGTGTGTTTGAATGTGTGCACGTAGATTCGACTTGTCGGCGAACGCTTTGTTACAGATCGTGCATTTGAACGGTTTCTCACCTATTTTGTTGAGAGACCAAAGAAACAAAAAGAGAAAGATTAGGAAGATTTATTTTATTTTGTCATTAAACATAAACAATTATATATTATTTCTCGGGTTATAATTTACCTGTGTGCGTGCGTATGTGTCCTTGAAGCAACCATGGCCTGGAAAAACACTTGCCACAGTAGTGACACTTGCAACCCTGATTATGAGTTCTAACGTGCATACTGAAGGCAGGCATGCTGACGTAAACCTTGTCGCAATGGGGACACCTCCTGGCCTTTTTGTCACCGAGCGATCTGTGGGTTTGTCTGTGTCTAGCCAGATTTGAGGAGGTTGAGTATTTTTTACCACAATCGGGACACTCGTGATCCTCGCTCTCGTCGCTTTTTGTAGTCTCAACATTACTCTGAATAGTTCGACGAGTTTGTTGAGTAGTAGGATTAGGTTCACTGACATTATTATTTGCCTTTGCTGCTGGCTCTATTTTCTTTTCAGTCGCGAAAGCTATTTCTTCTCTAGGATGATGCGTTTGATTATGGTGATGATGATGATGATGGTGATTTCTATGATGAAGACGTTGATGATGAGGGGATAGTCTTTTAATTCCAAGTACCTCTTGTTCGTTTTCGATACTCTCTAAGAAGAATCTCGTTCTTTCCAAATGTTGATGATGATGATGATGATTGTGATAAAGATGATCCTTAGTTCTTGGTACAATTGTTCTAACACATTTTTCAGCAGGTTCGGTACATCTAGGTGAACTTGATCGTTGATAGATCACATTGTTTGGATGAATTAGGGTACCAGCTGCTGCAGCAAGGCTCACTTCCGCAAGTTTCGTTAGGTTGTACAATTCTTCTGGACATTCCGAGGAAGTCTCGCTACCGCATTCGCTAGCACCATCGGAAGTAGCCTGAACACTTCCATATTCGGCTAACCTAACTCCACGTTCAGGACTTTGACCTGTGTATAAAAAAGAATCATTTTGTTTCTCTTCCGTTAATCATAGAAATATTTTAACATTATCAAATTAATGTCTCGTGCGTTCAACGTACTCGAAGCATATCGATGACTTTAGCATCGAAACGTTTAAAGCTCGAGTGTTAACAATACCAAGTTGGTCTGGCAAACTTCCAATAAGTCTCTAAACTCGCATAAATTCCTATCGACGTATCGTACTTTTTTCCTGTCTGTTTTTTTTTTTCTACGATCACGTAGCAGGACGAAACGGAAGCAACTTAAACGTGAGATACACATAGAAGAATCTTAATAACGATTAATTACTTATGAATCTTATTACTTGTCCGCGATAAAAATCCTTACCGTGATTCAATTCTACAGGTGGTTCATTTTTTAATCTTAGTGTGCATTAAACTATTGAAGTAAAAGAAAAAAAAATAAAGATGCTAAGAGAGGTTTGTTTATAGTCTTTTTTTATTCGATTTATCAATTTCGTTTTGGTGTTAGATTTGGTGTTGTATGATTACTTTTAGATGAGTTTTATCGTTTCCGGAGGGTAACATGGGTTTTTCCACGATTTATATCAACCAAATGGATTTGGTTATGAGCAGTAAATCCGAGCAGTAAATTCGGGATGCTTCGTGAAACACGCAAGCAGGCAAGCAAGCACTTTCGAGAGTTTGCTCGCAGCTCCGTTTTTGGGGAGAACGGAAATAGCATGCTTCATTTTCTCTCTCTCTCTCTCTCTCTTCTCACTCATTCCGCGTATTTCCGAACGCGTGTGCGTGTTACGCTTGTAAAGAGCTTTAGAGGGGTTGACGGCATCGCGACGGTATGCGTCGTACAAACTTTGTGACGCATCTAGTATCTCCTATTCTTAAATTTGTTTTTATCCTAGTCTACCTAAGCCCTAATTCAGAAATTATCTCTAAAATTTTATTCTGATTCTTCTATACCTTCTCTTTTTGTAGCGTTGATTATCAAATAAATAAAACAATTGATCTATCGAGTTTAAAATTGCACGCAACGACGAAATCTAGACTTGAATTACGGAAAGAGTTCTTGTAAGCGTTCACCAAACAAACCCCAAAAGCATTGACAACGAACTACCACGACGACCAGAAATATAAACCATAAGTTTTATTCGCACTATAAAAGAGATATTTCAATAAAAATAAAATGATTCGCACCTCCAGCAGAAGTATCGAACTCTTCCTCGACGCCGTTGTATCGGCGATGAGTAATCAGGAAAGCCCTCGGCATCTTTTTTCCACCCTTCTCCTAGTTCTTCTTCTTCGTTTTCTTCAACACTTGATCCTTTTTCTTTCAAACAATCACACAAACCATGACTTCCTTACTTTCAACAAAGTTTCACATTGAACCAACACACGCGATTTTTGATGAAATATTAGAAAAATGAGGAGAGTATAAAAAAAAGGGTTGAGGAGAAGAAAAAAGGATGAATTGAAATAAAGAAAGAGTTTAGGACAGGAAACCCTCGCGTTGGTTTTAGTCGGGCCAGGGGTGCGTACTCCTCGGCAATTTCGGGCGCAATAGTTCCACTGGCTAAGATTCGGGGCTACATATAGGAGCGCACCCTCCTTCGCTCCTCTCTTCCCTTCTTCTTCGTCTTCTTCTACTTCAGCTACTACCAGCACACCACTTCTTCTTCTTCTTCTTCTTCTTCTTCTTCTCGTTCAGCTGGCGGAGTTGCAAGCGTTCCCTCTTTCGATCTCGCATCTGTGCATATATATGTGCGCCCTTTGCTGTATCAGTGTATGCGTCAACGCGCTTACGCGAATCTCATCGGATTCGAAGTGCGGATAATAAAATTCTTCGCGTACACGAACATACCCGAGAGAGCTCGGAATATAAAATGAACCGAACATCTTCAGAAGGGTCTTTCTTTCTACCACCATTGCTGAGAACTACCCTTATCTCTGTTAAACCGTTTTTATTTGCGTAGGCGAACGCTTTTTTTTATCCATTTCCCTATTATTATGAATGACCGAAGGGATTATTTATACAATATCGCACGACCTAGAAGAAAATTGTCCTCTTTTTTTCCCTTTTGTAGCTTTGTTCCGGTGCTTGAGATTAGAGTCATTAAATAGAACCGAGAGATAATTAATAGCACGCTTGGGATAGATAAAAATATCGAGGATCGAACGGGTGTACCTACGTTGATTAATAGGGAAATATGTATTTTTAAAGAAGATAAAATTACGATCTCGTATTTTCATTGGAACTACATTTTGGGTTACATTTTTCCAGTAATCTCGATGAGAATTATCAAATGATATTTTGTTTTATTTCGGACTTATCATAATTATATTATATAAATAATAATCCATGGTTCTTATTGGCACGGATAAAGGCGTTTTTGTTTGCTGGAAACTGGTAAAGGTCATCAGGCTATACCCGTAAAAACATTGATTTTTCTATTATGAAGTTATTGTTCTCGGTCATTGCGATAATCCAATATTAACACTTTACAGATCGGTAGCCTATTAATCGATTGCCATGGCGATAACAAATTCTTATTAAACTGGATTTTAAAAGGATTTCAAACATCAGAAGGGTCGGTAAAACAAGGGAGAGAAAAGGGTAGTTCTTTTTCGACTTTGGAATCGATGGCACGCGCTTATGCTCATTAATTTTTCTCAGGCTCAAGAAAAAACAAGAAAGGTTTTTTTTAACTTCGGAAATGAAGAAAAATAGATACTTGGAAGGAAAAAGTAATGCTAAGATGGTAGTAGGATGTGATTCATCCGACAACGCACACGCTAACGCAGGAGCTTTTTGCCTAAGAGAAGAGACGAGTGATACTTCCAGGAGAGGTACGGTCATCGGAGTTGCAAATGTCTCCTCTAATTCCAAGAAACAACTAAACCCATACAAAAATACAAGCTTGAAATATGATCTTTCTTCTAAATGATAACGATGATTAAATTCTATTTATTCGATATAGTTATACGTTGTTAAAGAAATGATTTAGAATAGATTAAAAAAAGAAAACAAGAGACAATTGGTTGAGATAAAAAATTATACGGACAGTATAAGAAGAAGAACTTATTCAAGATCAAACAACGTGTTGATCTTTAAGTTCGTGATAGAAAGAAGGAGAGATAAAAAGGTAGATCTCGCGTTTGTCTGGCACACCGATCGCGCTTCCGTTCAAAATAGAACTCTTTTCTCCCTCTCTCTTAGAGTTTCTTTCTCTTTTTCTTGTGCGTCAACTGATAGCAAGCTATGCTTTGGCAAAATGTTATATTTTCAACGCCTCCAACATGCGCCACAACACTTAATCATGTTAAATCGAGCAACGAACGTTTAGAAAAGTATCCCTAAAGCGAATCAAATGCACAATAAATGTCCACGACTCTGGAGATAATTAATTAATCCTACATTTGATAGAATAATTCTTACAAAATACATTTACCAAGATTTCTAGTATTTTTGAACATTTTCAAATGAATACTTTAAGAGTACACTCGACAAATATACCAAACCTTATCTCCAAGTTCATTTCCAAAGTGGGGATTTGTCCTTGTTTTAAATCGATTCGAGGTAACTTGAAAAATAATTTACTTAAGCGCCATTTTGGAGAACCGTCGAGAAGAAGAAGAAGAAGAAGAAGAAGATTTGAGTGTAACGAACGACAATGTAAATGTTTTCGCGATATAACGTTCCTCTCGTAGTTCTCGAAAGAATGGGAGTATGCAAGGAAGGCATTAGGGAGGCTTTTTAGTCGACTATTGAATGAATGCCACGCGAGTTAGTCAGCGTCGCGGTGCTAAATTCGGCGGACGCCTGGCGTCGTGCCAGAAGAACCACCCAGCGCACCAACCTGCTTCTCTATCCTCCGTAGCCACCAACGACACCCGTTATATCTGTCTGCCACCTTCTTCTTCTTCTTCTTCTCCTCCTCCCAGATAGAAACTACGTTCCTTTCTTGCTACGCCTTTTATCTTCGCTCAGATTTCGTTTAAAGATCACTCTACATTCCTTGCTTCTCTTTTCCTTTGCTTTTCTTTCTCTAACATACGATTTCGTCGATCAAATTATTTCGTTAAGTTATTTATTTAAAATAAAATTCTATGGAACTAGCAATTACACCCGACGTAACATTCCAACGATTCTCCAATTTCCTACCTTGCAATCTCCCAATGCAATATTTGATATAACGCATCGGTCAATAAGTCTCCGGTTTGACGCACACGTATATGGCAAGCACATTGTGCGTATTTTCTAGCCTCGTATTTAACTTGGATAAATTTGTCTTTATTATTTTAAGCGATTGTATCATTTGTTGAACGAACAGGTGGTCCATCGGCATCATGATCGAGCACGCGTATCGACGCGCTCGTGCTTCAAAATAAAGTCACGAGTCTTATTCTTCTTCTCTCTGCTCTCTTCTCGTTGACGCAATTCCGAATCTTTGCCAGAACGGATGTACGAGTGTGTATCGTCATCGTTCGAGCGTGTTTATTATTCGTGTACGCGGCGTGATAACTTTGCATCCCCCTGTTAACCAACTTGGAAATTCCTTGTTTTCTTCTATCCACACCTCTCCTACGAATTCTTCTTCTTCCTTTAACATTCTACTCGTCGTTTTTTTCTTTTGCCGAACGACAGGCATCCTACAGGTGCCCGAAGGTGTTCTCTCTGTGGGACGTCTAAACGTTAAGTATTTTCGCCAATCTTGGAAATGCTCCAGGTGTGTAAGAGGAAGTTAAGAAAAGAGACAGAATAATCTCGCGGATGGATTGGCCACGTGCTTGATCATTTGAATACTGAGCTTCTTTTCATAATATGTACCAAAAGTACGTAATTAAAAACAGGGGAAGACATTGAAAAAAACTTGGTCAAATATTGAAATATTTTGTTAATTCTTTAACCTAATATTTACATTTTCAATTACGAGACTAAAAGTCGAGTGGCGGTTGGCGTATCCACGCGTTAATAAATGCTATAAATAAGATTTAAGTCAAACCGGAAGACACGAGCTCGCCTAAGTACTTTGGCTTTTAAAAGAAAGCCGCAGAAGAGGAAAAAAAAAGATGAGAAAGAAGAAGAGAGGGAGAGAAATTAAGTACGAAGAAATAGATCTTAAGGAAAACATCGAGTTGAACGAAATTGAAGGGATGGAAAAATTAGGGGTAATGTTTAAAGTATTAAATAGAGTATGCAACAATCCGGAAACGCCTTCTGTTTCCCCTTCCTATGATAAATCCAACATGCGAGCTTAAAGATTCCCCCATTCCAGGTTTGTCAGACGAACGTGTCAACCACCACCGATCGCTATCATCTCTAGCTACCGAACATTTATTTTTTTCTTCCTACAGGATAGAAGTGGAAGTAGCACGCGATTACTGTTTAAAAGGTTCCTAGGTGTGCGTCAGTTTTTTCTAACAAGAGAGAGAAGAGTTTGGTCTCGGCATGGGGTTGCCGAGCTATTTTCAGGCCGGTGGCTCGATGCAGCTGTCGCGTTCTCCGGGTAAACCACCTCTCTCTCTCTCTCTCTCTCTCCTATTCCACGGTCATCCGCGAGTCATGAGAGGTACGACACGATAGATTCAAAGTATGAGATTTTGATTTCTAAAAAACCTGATCGAAAACGTTTTCTTAACGGGATCCAGCCTTTTTTCGGCATACTCAAACGATTAAGTTTGTAGACTAGGTGGAAAAGGCTGCTGCCTAGGTGGCCTTCCATTCCTTAGTTTTCTTCGTCTTATTCGCGAGGAATACTATTAGAACTTGTCCGGCGTGTTACTTCGTTAGCAAAATCTGTATACTTGACATTTTGCCAAATCTGCCAGGCGACATTTTTCAGCTTTACACTACACAATTTTGTGGTTTATATAATATTTCATACAAATTTTTTATATCTTTCTCTTGGGAGAACTTTTATATTAACTTTTATATTAAACTAGTTATAAATAAAAAGTTTCAATCGAATAAATCGCAAATTATTATATTTTTTTGTAATATCATCCTTTCTTTGCGTGGTATATTATAAAAAAAACAAAAGAATTAAAATAAAGAGAAAATGAGAAAGACGTCGAGACGAGTTTGATTCCATCCAGCCGTAGTCTCCGACCAAGGTTCGTTCCCTGGAAGATGAAAGACGAATAAAAAGGGAGAAATTTTGGTCGCGTGCCAGCAGAAATTTTCAGCCGTTTACGTGTACTTTCGCGGGGCTAGGGCTTCGTAGAGTGCAATGACACTAGATAAAACTGATTCCTTACTATTTCCTTTTACACTATCAACACGATGAATCATTCAGAAACATAGACAATTTCCTGTTATTAACTTTCAAACAAACTCATCGATTGTTTCGATTTATAACTCAACATTTTCTTACCCGAATAATTCTTATTATTAGATGCAATTATATAGAAAAAATAAATAAATAAATAAATAATCAGAAATTTATACACCGATGAAACCATAGAGGGAAAATTACGGGCAGAACGATTCTTAATTTAGGTTTGGGTGCAAAAGGTTAACACAGAGTGGGGGACATGTGTGTGTATGTGTGTGTGTATGGTTCGTAGAAGTGGGAGAAGAACACCGTCGTAGAGTACGTTGGCTCGTGTTGGAAGGAATGTCTTCAGGGATAAAGAGAGACAGTTCCTTCCGGAGAGACAGCGAACAGCAGCCTGTTTCGGACCCTCGAATTTACTCCCACCACCCTTTACATTACTTTTTTTATGTCTCGTCGTACAGCCACTTGCCCTTTTCCCCTACTGCTATCTTTTTTTTTAACAATTATATGCAATACAAAGACAAATGATCTGTAGATCTTATCGATCAAAATGCAATTTCAAAGCATTATCAAATGAAAGGTAAAATATCATAGCTCTGTCATTGAAATCTGACAATGAATTTGGCTTGAATTTGATGAAATAATTTAATTCGTGTAAGGGTTGGTTGGAAACTTTAATATTAGACTTTAATATTATTGTATATAAATCGTGTTGAGAGAATGAAGAAATTTATTAAAAAGTATGAAAGTAGTTGGACAACCGAAACGATGTGAATTCTGAGCAATAAGAAACGACCCGACTTCGCAGGTGGCAACTAAGCATGCAAATCCTAAAAGAAGGTTACGCACACGAGCACGTGCTCGCATTTTGCGAGGAACCTTTTGAAAGGCAAAAGCGATCAGCTGGCCGTTTATTTCTCTCTCATTCTATCTTACTTTATGTCTTCTCTGTTCGCATCCGCATCCTGTGGCAGTGGTGTTTTCGTAAAAACTGGCCCGTCGGTTTCCATTGAAAAGCGCGAGTCACGAGGGTTCATTCACTAAAATTTCACGACGAAATTCTACACTCGGCTGGACCCCGTCTGCGGATCTCGATCGAGACGACGGAGGAAGAGATAGAGAGGGCCTGTCTCCTTCTCCCTTTCACCCCTACCATCCCTTTTCTTTTTTTCTTTTTCTTTTATACATTTGTCGAGAACAAACGTGCGGTGCCATTTAACAACGGGTTAAATCTTGATTAAATTGCTTAACTTATTTTTTACTTTGACTGATATTTATAAATGATCTCATTGGAAAGAGCAAGAACAAAAAATGATGAAAATAATGAAAGGTTAGAATGATAAAGGTGGAAGAACGCGTAGGTTTGAATGAATTATCTCGAATCAAAGATTGTCAGATGGAAAAGGATTAAATCTGACGTATCTATCTCTTTCTCCCTTGATCTTATTGTCTCCGTTATAAAATCCTGGCACACGGTTAAAGAGGAATAACTCTCATTGCCACCCTGGATATACTCAGGGTGGTTTCTTTCTTCCATTGCCATAGTCTCCAGACGGCTTCAAGGAGAAGATGAAAAAATGAGAGGGCGGAGGAAGAGGAAGTAGACGAGACGATGAGGGGCTTAAGGTCGTGGTCCTGAAGGGTACAGTGATGGATTCAAGAGGTACTTCGCCCTATGGTAAATGACACATGTCCTTAAAACATTTTTACGATTATTACTTTACATTAACAATTATTATATTAGATTTTTAATCAATTTCTTTAAATCGTCATCGACTGACAATTAGCTGAGTTATTGTCAAGGATGCCAACTATGAACAGAATTCTTTTTTAACAAACATGTATACTTCTTCACGATTACTATGTGAACTATAATCTTTAATAATACGATAATATGATTAAATGAAATTGGCTTTTTACATTCGGCGTCCTGTGAAGTATTCAAATGTACCCATGACAGTCAACGAGATAATTTAATAAAATCAGTTCTAAATATTTTTCTACATAGAATCAGATCAAAATGAAGATGAAGGAAAAAAGGGAAACTGTGTCGGAGATTAGAACGGAAGCGTGAAATCCGCTACTGTAGTTTGGGAGGGGTTAAAGGACGAGAAAGGGTCGCAGACACCGAGTCACATCTCGTCGAGCGGCACGCGACCGACACGCGCCCTTCCTCTTCTTTCTTCTTCATCAGATTCGGTTCCTTCCACTTCGTCTTCCACCGGCTGCCTTCGCACACATTATAATACATATATAGGAAAACGTACACTTATGCACCGAATACTTATAATAGTGTTTCTCTCTAACCAATTTACGTGTTACGTTGTAATTCATTCAAATTGACTATTATCTCTACGTTTAATTATAAAAACAACAACTACTTTTTATAGACCGGTCATTTTAGGTATATAAGAATTGTCGGTAGGTTTAATAGTAAGTACGCGTGCACGTTCATTCATAAGGTTTCCTTTTAATGACCCATTGAAGAATCCAAGCTCACCATGTAGAGTACTCGTCAACCACCTTATCGTAATCCTTTAACACCTTGAGCGCCATGTCACAGGTATGTTTCCTGGGAGACCCTCTCACCTATTTTTGTGTTAGACGTGTTCCTGACAAAAAGATACCAGGAAAAATCGGAAACACTTAAATGTTTCAATCGGCTGTGAAATTAGGGCAAAAGGTGTCCGCCGCCTACAACAACATTGTATAAATTCGTCAACGCACGGATGACGAGTCGTCCACGAGGAGGAATGATTAAGGTCAACTAAGACGAAAACACGATCTGTCGTCGGGAAGGAGGAAAATCGAACGTCTCTAAGTTTAGCTCGTATTTGCATGCGGATCAGGGACGAATCGGGTCAGGTTGCCAAGCTTCTAAAACACTTGCTATCCCCCTTCATAATCATCTCATTATGTTAACAAGAAAATTTAATTTTTAAACACTTATTTGCAATAGAGATAGCATTTTAATATTGTAGAAATATCAAAATCATTTGTTAGAGAGAGAGAGAGAGAAAGAGAGAGAGATATTTAGTTAAAAATTGAATTTATCGATTAGACGATCGTCAAATAAAAAAGGTATTGTATTGAATAGCCGTAGTAGGTATAGTTTTTATTGGTGGTCGTAAAAGCGTGTGGGGTGATCATAAATTTCCCTCTTTAGAGAGTCAGAATACTGGCTGATTACCAACGATTAAATGATATTTATAATTACGAAGATGCCACTCCTTTGGCACGACGGGATACATTTATAGATCAGCCTGCACGATTTAATCGTTGCCATTTGAATTACTTATCTGCCTACCTGTCGTCGACAGCACGAATCCATGGATCCGGTCGTTGCCAATGATCAAAAAATAGACCCGAGCGCAACCTGTTCGAAATAGCCGAGTAGAAACCTGTGACATCCGTGAATGACTCGTTAATGTCACAGGGATCGTACTTTTCTTACCAGTTTGATTCATTTTCCTTGCAATGATTATCAGCACATAGATCACTATCGTTACTATGTAATTAAGTCCTTCTCTTAATATTTTGTATTTTACAATATTTTACTATGATATTTATTTTACTAAAAATAATATAAAATAGGAGAAAAGAAAAAGGGAGCTTATGGGACGACCCCTATAGCAAGAAAAATGATATCTAATTGAAGATAATCATCGTAACTTTTTTTTCAATACCCCAACGAGTGACATCTCAAAAGGAAGAAGGGCCAAAGAGAAAAAAGGGTGGGATGTCCGTCAGATTTGTATGATTCGTAACGCAAAGCTCTCCTCTCTATCGTACGTGGGTCGAAGGTGTCTAAACCGAAGGGAAGAAGGAAATCTAATTATAGAAGTCGTTATGCCGCGTGCTGAAGGTGCTGTACCAGGGTGTGAGTGCGGGTGCAGAAACGAGAATCGGTTGCATTGGGCGGCCATAAAATGCAGGCTGCATCCGCTCGGCGCAGATGTACTCAGACTGAGGTTCTCCTGTACCACGAGGAGAGGAGACCGAAAGGATTTCTTATTTCGTGGCCCACCAAATATTAACGGGGGGCCAACGAACTCGGAAGGACTCTTCCTCGACTTGGAATTAGATTCTTCTTCTTCAAACACGTTCGCAAAATCACAATAAGGAATTAAACTGATTGCATGTATGGATCATCGATACTTCAAACCACTGCCACATGAAGAGTCCAAAGAAATAATATTCAAATAACAATTGCCAGTTTTTATACGTTCTTTTCGCTGAATAATAAAAACATCCTGGGAAGGATAGAGTACATTTTCTAATCATTGACGACGTTATCTTTTTCAATGCTTGTATTTCATTGAAAAGCCATGTGGTTAACTGCGGATGTTTCCTGCCTTTAACTTTTATCGTGATAAAAGAAAAAAGAAAAGAACTTGATGGGTGTCGACGTTAAAGAAAAAGGTTCATTTAATTTCTTGAATAATAATCTAGGTCAATCTCGAACGAAGTCAATTATATACTAAAGACTATAAACTATTAGATTTGTTGTTTCCAAACGACTAATGCAAATGAACTCTTTTGCTTTTCCTGGTCGATCTTTACCGAAGCAAACAAGAGTCGGGTCTCCCCGTTGAAACAACAGCTGTGGGATATCGCACACGATCGACTCGTGCCGGGCAAGCAACGATTATTATTCTTTCCTTTCCTTTTTTTTTTTTTCTTGCTTTCTTCTTTGAAAGTAACCGAGCGTGTGCTCACGACGTGGCCATGTAAGGGCTAGGCGGGGGTGCTGCTTTCGCTAATTTTAGATCGACTCCAGGGCTCCAGGAGTCAGCGATGGAGATCGGCAGCTGGTGGGATTCGAGTTGGTTCATAGTCGAAGAAGCACGTGGGTCTTTCTAGTTCGGAACGTGTCGCACCGTTCACGTTCGACGGACATCTCCATAAAGCCCTTTTTATTTTTTTCCTCTCTCAATATTAATTTCAATTATAGAAACTCGTTCTGTCCAGTAGAGATTTCATCCATAAATCATTCAGATGCGTTTCCCAATTCAGATGCATCCCAAACTCAACGAGTTGACAATTTCAAAAGTATTATAATAATTAAACCTTTTAGAAAAAAAGAGATAAAATAATGAAGGAGGTAAAATATCGGACGACGGCTGCTGGGTGCAGCGGATGTTTGAAGCTGCTGAAATTGAGGAGGAGGAAGCGTTGGTGGTGGTTCTTTTACCGGTATTACTCCCTCTTTTCTTTTAGCTTTTCTTCGTTCGAACCAAAGCACATAGAGAACCGCGATGAAGAATTACAGAAGAAGAAGAGGAGGAGGAGGAGAAGAAGAAGAAGGAAGCACCTCAGCGGATGTGATGTTTAGGACATGGCTGTACAAAAAATACCTCCCGTATAAATATAGACAGACGATGGTGGTGGTTGTGGTTGGTGGTAGTCGTAGTAGCGGTGGTGGTTGCTTACCGATTTCAAATTCCTCTTTGACCCACATTCCCAGATTGATTATTTACAAAGGGACACGCGGTGTTCCTGTTTTCCTTTCCTTTTCTTCTCTTCTCTTCCCCCCCTCCCCTTGTTTGCATTGATTTATGTGAAATATGGAATACTGAAAGAAAAAAAAAGAAACTAGGCGTGCTTATTTGAGTTAGTTGAATTTCACACCCGTTAGAGAAAAACAAGAAAAAGGCATGTCGACCGACCTCTTCTTCTCAAATTACATCAGACGGATCTCTTCTTTGACCTGAAAAAGCGCAACCTGCTACTAACGCCAACCGAAGAAAAGCGTAGAAAATAAGGAATTTCTTGTAAAAACTTAGAAAACACATTGAAGCCGAAACGTAAAGTGAAATGTGGTGCTTCCCGAAAAAGAAAAAATACATACGAGGTGTATGTAATAAACGCGTGCTGCGTTTTAAGTTTCTGGTCACCGAGTAAAAATAAAGACATAGTAAAATCAACTTTATTTCGGCTGATTTAAATGCACTCGACACGTGGTTAGCGATTCTGGGACTCCTGCTGAGTGAAAGACCTCCCAGTGGTTTTCGACCACCATGTGCATCGAAAAGTCACTTAAATCCCTTCAAGATTTTCGAATTGTCATTCTCGGATCGTCGTCTCTCTATTACCAAAAGTGAACTGAAAGATTGGACAAAGAGAGAAAAAAAAGAAAAAGAAAAAAAAGAAGAACAGAAAGAGACCAACGCACGGATTGCACCTCCTCGATGTATGCATGTATGTGTGTACAAATAACGTTCATACATAATCGCTGAATTTCTCAACATAGATATTCTTTCTAGTAACAAACGGTTATTCTTCGTGGGAGAGGTCTAAAGAAATCTTTTTTTAACCAGTAGAAGATATCTTCGTACTCGAAAAGAAAGAAGAAAAGAAAATCAATTAGACTATTAAATGGTCAAGTTAAAAATGAAATAATCGAGTATTAAAAATATGTTTAAGGAGTTTAACGTAATGAATCGTGGAAAGGATTCGGCACTAATGGGTTAATACGAGCGTGGTAAACGTAATTGAAAGAAGGTATAGCCTCCTTCCCATTCTCTCTCTCTCTCTCTCTCTCTCTCTCTTCTTGGGGTATCACCTGCTCCTATTGTTTGACCGAACCAAAGTGAACCCGGCGGCGTTCGGTTTGCAACCGAGTTTAGCCGGGCGCGTGCTCGTCGGCCTGGTTCCCTTAAGAAATCTGACACTCTTACTTTTACGACACTTAGCAATGCTACACGTATACTTTCAAAATGCAACGTTCTTCTCTTTAAAATTGTAATGATTTGAATATTATAGTTTTCATATTTAATATATCGTAAAGCCATTTAGGTTGAAATATCATATCCAATCGGTGAATCAAATTACGAGTTTCGATAATATACGTGACCTGCGTTTAAAGGAATCTATTTATAAAATCATATGTTTTAATATCTGAACGATGATTTGAACTTACATCGACAGGATAATGTGATGGGTAATCAAGATTTATAGCAATGCGGAAACTTAGGAGAACCGTTACTTGCGGTTCGGGATACGATTTCGTAGGTACGCTCCAAAATACTTCATATCTGTAATAATCTGTATTATTCAAGGCAGAAAGACTAACAAATTCTACACTGAACATCCAATCCTTCAACTCCTAAAACGTGCGTGTATCGTCTATGTCAGATATGTTTATCGTCAAATTTTTCATTCGCAGTTTTTTTTTTTTAATAGTCGAATTTACCGGCATATTATTCCACGCTTGCATTTCTTTTTGGATACTTATTGAAATATTTTCTTTATTGATATTACCACAAGTGGGCCACTCTACGCCAAAATAACTCAGTGATCTAGTAACGGTAGAATTTCTTCGCTCCGTTATATCAAAAATATCGTCCTAGAAAGTATCGAATTTTCTTAAGAATTAATTTCATGAAAAGATTAGGACATTTTTATCAACAAACCATGCAACTTATTATCCTCGTGGCTCTTTTAATTGTATTCTTGATAAATCGGCAAGCAAAATTCTTTACGTCGAATGATGATTCAAGATCGTAATCGATAATCAATGATCGAAAATTGTACGTCCAAGTGTCCATCATTTTTTATATATTTGGTTCTTTTTTATAAATAATCTTTAACGTTACTTGTATGGTATTACAAGCAAGACATAATGTAAATAAAAAAAAAGAAAAAATATACACGAAATAAGATAAGTTAAAAAAAAAAAAGACGATCTAGTAATCTAGTATAAAATGATAGTTAATCATTTCTTTTCGATATATTTTCTCCGTCGCTCGATCGATTTCTCTCTTTCTTTTTTCTACGAATTTATGCTACGCAATACACATTCATAAAGATTATTCAAATTTGTAAGAGCTCTTATATACGTTTAGGCAAGTTGTCAATAATACTAAAATGCTTATAAATTAACAGTCGGTTTTCGAATGATTAGAATGATCCTGCTGTGCACGGGCTGACTTAGCGGATCCCTCTAAACCTGTTACGGATGTAAGAACTTGAAATAAACTTCCCATAAGTTTATTGAAGATTTCAATCATTTCATCGTCCGTTCGGGTGACCACGAAAATATCTGAAGAGAAAAAATACAACAATTGGATATGATCAGAGAGAGAGAGTTAGATTTTGACGCGAAAGATGGAAAGATTATTTTTCTAATAGTCAACATACCAGATCTATCTTGTCCCAAGTGTTTACAATACATGTTAACAGCTGTTGTTACATCATCGTCATCGTGGAAAGGATCACCAGGCCATTGAGCTCTGTGTAATCGTACAGCTTCCAAAGCTTGACACCATCTAGCATTTCTAAGAAGCTCAGCAACTCTTGCGATGTCCTCAACGACTCCTACAGCTGGCAAAGGACTAGGACTAGGAGTTGGAGTCGGTGTACCTCGTTCACTTTCGGTACTTTCTTCCAAAGCTCTACTCAATGCTGTCTTCATGTTAGCTATTTCCGTGGATATATCTTGCAATGGTATCTGTACGTTTCTCGCGACACTTATTAATATTACCAACATTTTGTTCGAGGCCTTTATCAATAGCAATAATTGAAAATGCAACTTGTAAAGTGCCCAGCCAAGATCTAAAAACATCTCCTCGAAACCAGGTTCCATCGTAGTGCTACCACCTAATGCTTGAAGCTTTGTCGTTGCTTTTAACGTTTCCAAACACTGTAATAGCATTTATGTAACATAGCTTTATAGTACTTTGGTATATTAGAAACGATGAATTTCATTATTTACCTCTGTGGCGTGAAATTTTCTGTCTGGAAACATTTCCAGATGTTGCTGTATTTCCAACATTTCGAAACGTAAAGATTCGTGCAATTTTTGATGGGAGAAAATAGAAACCGAAAACCAAACTAACGGTGGTTCGGCTTTAGCGCTAAGTAATTCTACGTGACTAGATAAATGATATCCTAATTGTTTAGAAGCAGGACTGCCGTTAGATAATAAAGCGCATGCTTCCCGAGTCAGACCCACGGATTTGCTGCTAACATCCTAGTAATATAAAATCAAAGTATTACAAATGCGTGCTCGTTTACGCAAAGATCATCAAATTAAAGATATATAATTACCCTTATAATTCTACTTAATAATTGAAAAAAATCTAGCGTGGTATAAGGTGCCTGAGTGACAAGAGCTTGAATTTGTTGCCGCCAAACTTCCTCAGCGTCGTCTCTGACGACCTGCCTGAACGGCATCAAAGCAGATAAATTTGGTGATGCGTTACAAGGTGTCACGTCTCCGAGATCTCCCGCGCTTGAACCACTGTAGAGAAATGACCAATAAGAAAAGATCATTCGTCAGGATTCTTTTATTTAGAAAAACTTACGACGTGTCAGACCTTGTAGAAGAGTCGTGACGTGTTCGACTTGGTATCGAAAGAGAAGAAGGTGGAAACATTCCTGGAATACTGTTCGCTTCTTGCCCAGTTCCTGATCCACTTGGTACTTCATCCAAAGGTGACTCTGAACCAGCTTCATCGTCGGACGATTCTTCCGCGACTCCCCGCTGCTAATCGTAAAACATTATTATTATTTATTGTCTACGTGTAGAAAAATAAATGTTAGAGAAATATTTACTCTGGTAGTATGCTTGCTAGATGTTTGCGTTTTTTCGCTCAAGCTTTCCTCAAACTGTCGTAGACTAGGTTCTCTTTCTTCTCCTTCGCTTAGAGGACGTCGTCTAACACCCCAGTTAAAGTTATCCGTACTTTCACCCTATATAAATGAAATATTATAACATAGAAATCAAAATCTGTATACTCCACTATGGTAATGGATGTATGGTAAATGGATTAAACGAAATTGCAGTGTTACCTCGACACTTTCACTCTCATATTCGAGAAAGTCAAAATCTTTGAACACTCCAAATTGTTCATCGTCTCGTCGAGAGCCTCCACTTAAATCATTGTTTGCACCAGAAACTTCCTCGGTCGATGATGCCATAGAAGACTGCCTCTCCATTAAGTCAGAACTTTGACTGAATATCACCTACGTTCAAATATTATTTCATTCGATTAGAGTATAAGGAAAATGTCTAGATAATTATTTCATATTTTCTAATAGATATATACATATATATATATCTATTATCGCAAAACTATTTTGTTTAAGAGTGCACTTTCCGTGTTAAATAATTAATCGATGTTAGTATCTTTGCATCGATTTAATTTATCTCTCTATGCAAAAGTGTCAACATTTACATTAAAGCGTGTAATACGTTTGACTCACTTATCGTATTATTCAATCTTTATCGCTGTTAGGTGCAAATCGTATTTATAAAAACCTTTTTTACCTTGCTATATAATGTCATTGAACTAATCTGTTCATCCTAAAAAAGGATATAACGGAAATGAATTTTGACGAGGAATAGCTATTATTAACTATCGAGCTGGTAGGAAACGGGGAAATGAAATTTCAATAGGTAAATAGTATAAATGTTTATACTAACCGATGGACTCTTCGGTAATCCTACCCTTTGTCCGCACGTTGTTAACAAGTTCACTAAACATTCTCTAACACGACCCTGTTGTACAATATAACATTTCACATTTACCATCATTAATAATAACATTATGGAAATATATTATATTTCGAACAAACCTGTGACATCCAAGGTCTTTTCCATCCAGAAACTGCAGTACTTTCTGCCGGCGAAAGAGACATTGAACATTGTGGCGAACTCGAAGATTTGTCTTCGTTACCCTGTCGTATTAACCATCTTCTTCCAATCACAGGCGTTTGAGAAAGATCGAACGTGAAATCCATTGTCCGGCCTATATATTATAATAATATCGTAGCAACAATTATTTATTATACGTGTATAGCGTATAATAATAAATCGTAAATCGTTATATATCAAAATAAAGAAATGAAGAAAATTAAGAAAGAAAACAGACGTTTCAATAATATCGTAGAAATGAATTAAAAAGAAAAGACAATTTGTATATAAGAAAACAAAACCAAAATGACGTCAAGTTTATTTGACTGCAAGCTATACATTATGATTATTATTTTTATCGCAACCTGAGTGTTGATAAATAAGTAATCCGATCAGGGAGAGCAAATGCCGCAAATGTTGCAAAGAAAAACAAAATGAAATTTATATTTATTATATATTAACTAGGGACATGCAAGAATTGAAGAATATATAATAATTTAAGAGCGACATACCAGGTAACTCTTTTTTAGTAAATATCTCCGTATCCGTGAAGCTCGGATGTGGAGATGCCAAAGAAGATTCCCATGATGGTACATGCATTGATGTTGGCGGAGCAACTAGAGTTGAGGATCTTGTTACCACGAGTTTTAAAATTTTTAAAGCTTCTTTCCAATGAGGCCCCTGTGTTCAATTAATTACAACAAAATAAAGTTAACTTGTTTAACTCTCGTTTCTCTATTTTTTAAATAAAAACAACAGCTTACTTCTATATATTTTGAAATAACTTGTAAGAGTTCAGTATTGATCGGTTGAGCTGCTTGCGATGCTAGATCAACGTAATGTAATATACAGTGTATGATGCTGAGTACAGGTAAAGCAACACTTCCTGGACCCTTCTCCAATACCTCAACCAGAAATGCTAACATATCGAAACTCAAATGAGCATACGTATCGTAAAGATATTTAACGACACACTTAGTCCATTGAAAACTTTCTTTACTGAATGTACGACGACTGTATAAAGTCATGACGGTACCCAAATTTTCTAGTTTCTTTCCTTTCTCTGCACTTACCTGCAGACAAATTATTATACGAATGTAAATTGTGTTACGATCGCGTTTCGAATATGTCTAAATTATGAAAGAAAATTAAATAAAGTTGAGATTATTTACTTGTGCTATATTTTCTGCACTTCTAATACACAATTCATTTGCATCTTCATAATGTAGGAGCATGTATGGAAGTAAAGAGACCACGTTCATTGGAAAAGCTAAACTTTGAGTCGGATCGACAACCGATAAATCCAGTAACGGAGTAAACTGCGATAACAACGTTACAACCGGCTCGTATGTATTTTGACTCGTGCATCCCTTTAACAAAAGAGCATGGACTCCAGGAAAAGAATTCCATCTTAATTGTTGTTGTAACTTTTCAACTTTATCTCGAGCATCTGGACGATCCAATGGTAGCCTATGAAGTACTCGACTTAGCAATCTCAAAGCTAGAAGAAATTCGTGTTCATAGTCAGATTCCAAAAGTGAAACCGATAACCAGAACAACTGTGCTAAGATTGTCATTTTATCATCCTGGGTAGCAGAATCCCCAAGTAATTTCAATGACTGTGCCGATCTTGATCTCGAGAGATTAGAGTTCGGATATTTGCTACAAGCTCCTCCTCCTCCTCCACCACTTCCTCCCCCTACTCCTACTCCTCCTCCTCCTCCTGCTCCCCCTACTCCTCCTCTATTATCTAATTCTAGAAGGAGAGGGAGAAATTAGAATATATTTAGAAATAATGTTTGCACTATTTTAAAATGACGTAAACACAAGAACCTTTCAATTCACTCGCAGCTGTGTTACCACCACTGGATTTCTTCATACAGTAACTGACGGAATAACTAGTGCTTCGCGTATGCCCAGCTTGATTCAAGTGAGAAAGTATTTGTGGTCCAGTAGGACAACCATTTATTCCAGGACTACGTTTACCTCCGATCACAATACCAGATACTGGATCTTTGTTATTCAAGTTAGGGGTAGATTTAAATATTTCTTTCATAAAATCTAATGGTCTAAAATCGGATTCTAAAGAATCAACAGCTGCTTCCAAAGTTAAAAGTAATTCTGTCACATAGCCCTGTGTATTTTAGGAGGAAATCATTTGGTATTTGAAAATAAGGGCTAAATAAGAAATAAATGATTGTATAAATGAGTATAGAATATATAATTTAAATACCTGCATGTCCTCGCCTTGTTCGGCAACCGTTTCAACCAATCTAGACAAAATATCGGAAAGCATGCGCGATGTAATAGGAACGCGTAACGCTCTAAAAACTTGAAGAGATCGCCCAGCATAATGTCTCGACGAGCAAGACAACCCCAATTGCAAGGCAATTTGAGCCCATCTTTGACTAACTAATGCATGGGGTAAAGAATCTCGGAAGACTCTTAAAACGTGTCGTAACAATATCGTAAGTTGTTCGGCACTACGAACCCACCATACTTTAGCAGTCATATCTTCGTAATTCCATAAAGGTTGATTTATTCTATGATCAATTCCACGTCGTTAAAAATAATTTCATAGATTAAATCATTTCATCTTTCGTCGTACATACCTAGATGCAAGAAAGTTAATCAAAGATTTGATAACATCTTGAATAGGCATGTTGGGACCAGGTTGAGGTCCAACCCAATTATTACTGTCTTCTGGAGTAACTATCACGGGTGGTATAGTTGTGCCTGTACCCGATGTTGCTGGCCAGCTATTGCACACCGTTGAATCTGACAAAAAAAAAAAGATAAAATAAAAGAAAGAATTTATGCGTGTTGCATTTTATTGAAAATGTCGTACCATACGAATGGGGGCTGGTATAATCTTTGCAATTGTCTACGAGTTGCTGGAATACATGACTCATGGATATTGGGGTACTGGACACAGATACAGGGACGGGTGAGTGAGTGGGTGTACCATTCGTTGATGATAGCAGAGACGGTGGAGGAGGAGGTGGCGGGGGAGGAGGTGGTGCAGTAAAACACGAAGATGTTTCCGCAAATGAAGGAGGTAGCGGTGGTGGTGGAGGAGGAGGTGGCGGAGGCGGTGTACAGGATGGAGGCGGTGAAAAGGAATGAGGTGGTGTAGCGGGTGGAGGTGCTGGCGGTGGTCCATACAGATAACTGTCGAATTCTGGATCAACTTCGGTGAAATTATGTTCCAAAACTGGTAAAGCTGGCGTAGGAAGACCTAAACCTAATTGTTTGGTCTTTGAGGCAAGTAAAATTCTTGCTACCCCAAGATGATCTCTATGGTCACCAAGAACGACTAGTAAATTTAATAAAAGACAGCGACAGTGATCTCTTACAAGTGGCCTCGAATGATCCAAACCCAAAAAGACAATATGCAACATCAAAGGAACATGAATTGCCCAATCAACTTGTACTCCATCTACCACAACATCGGTGAGCAGCATAACTGCTATGTTGCATCTGGAATAACGAATAAATCCTATGATCCGGAAACTTACATAAAACATTGTAAAGATAGGTGAATTAAAAACCTAATGATATATCAATCAATGTACCTATGAAAGCCACTTATAGGCTGCGAACTGTCGGGAAGGTATTCGGTTAAGGGTGCAAAATATCCGCCATATTCTGGCATTGGCAATGGGTGAGGTAGTGGTATGTCAAATTTTTCCCCAATGCATTGAGGTTTACCACTCAAACCCCCCGGTCCAGTTCGTGCTATATAACACGACTCGTCTGTAGTTAGCTAGGGTAATGTATATACAATGAAATATTGTATTGCGCGCAAATATATTATATACATTAATTGTAAGATAAAAATGTAATGAAAAATATACTTCGACTTCCGTCGTAGGAGTCGATAAATCGTCCGGAAGAATTGGCGGCCCGCTTGCTGTCCTAGTTTTTTCTGCCCTTGGGGTTTGAAATCCAGCGAGAGCACGTAACGCAGTATCGGACTTGGAACTAATCGTAAAGATCACGTAGTAAAAAAAGAAAAAAAAAAAATATATATAAATATATATACAAGAAAAATATACAAGGAACATCACTAGTGCATATCCTCGATACAGAAAAGCAAATCTCATACCCAGTTTTAACGGGATCCTCGCCAGAATGTCGTTTAGTATGAATGGTACCTTTTTCGACTCCCAAATCTCGCGGAGGATTAGCAGGATCCGCGGTAGGAGCATCGCTGTGAGATGAAGCCTTACGCATGCTGGTTAATCGATAAAAAGGTGGTGTTTCTGTACGCTCGATCAAACAATTAAGAGTCTCGACAGTTTGCAACTCGGTCATCATTTCGTCTACGAGACGATCGGGTCGTGCTCTGGCCAAGTAGAGAACCACTCGTTTGGCCTAAATCATTTCATCGTTTCCTTTTGTCAACTACTATTTCAAATATACTTGTATATACATTATCTCCGCAATAATGAAATACTTACATAAGACAGTAACTCTTGAGGAGCCATACCCGAAACAATTATAAGATAGCGTATGATTACTTTAAGATTGTTAGGCCAACAACCACAAAGTGTTGCCCAAAGTTCTTCGATGTCTTTCGGATGTTCATCGGAAAACTTACAAAATAAAAGAGGTTTATTTAATTTATTATTACTTCTATTTGTTCTATATGTATACATAAGCGTTAAACAGAAACTCATTCATTCGTAATACTTGCACGAAACACTTGAATATTACCTTTGCTGTAATGTAAAACAAATTGTTCAGCACCATTTCTGTCGCCTCTGCGCTACCCCATCCTTCTCTACGTGCTCCACCTCGTGTTATTTCACTCGCGTAATACTATCGCATAAAATCAAATGAAATAAGACAATAATTATCTAACCCAATGATTCTCGAAATATATATTGTGTTACATATTAATTTGGGTATATTTTTTGGTAGAACACAGACTACAGTTGGTACCCGTAACGAACGGAATAATAAGATAAAACACCTGAGTTACTATTTCATTAAAAGAGTAATTAATAATAAAGGAAATAAAAAAGAAAAAAAAGATCCTGAAAGGACCAAATCTGGAGGCGCCGGGCATCGATCCCGGTACCTCTCGCATGCTAAGCGAGCGCTCTACCATCTGAGCTACGCCCCCAGTTGATACAGTTTACTTTAA
>JACGTP010000095.1:10571-45475 GCA_023678845.1 Mischocyttarus mexicanus | reverse complement strand
TGGGGGCGTAGCTCAGATGGTAGAGCGCTCGCTTAGCATGCGAGAGGTACCGGGATCGATGCCCGGCGCCTCCAAAGATCTTTTTTTTTAACAATTATTTAGAAAAACCTTTTTCTTTTGCTCCTTTTAATACTTAACATATCGAAAATGTTCATTTACCTATTTATACTTATTTGATTATGAATAATATCAAACAAAATTGGACATTGTAAAGAAATGTCATGTCATTAAGTACCGTTATCGTTATTCACTAATTAATAAATTACTTTTACCTATTTGTAATTTAACAAATCAGATCAAATGTAAAATATGATTGCTATATCTCATTTGGCAAGTTGCTGAAAGACGTTAATACGCCAAGGAGATAGGATGTAGCTTTTTTAAGAAGTGGAATTTAATATCATTACTATTTCGTAAATCGCATGTATGTCGTCAGTTTAGAAAATAGTTTATAAGAGTTTTTTTGGGATATTACGTACATTAAATTCGATAATGATCGTAATGGAATGTTTTACGAATGAGTAAAAGAGTAATATGGGTATTGACAAAATAATAAATATAATTTACCTGATAATAACTTAAAGGATTTGATGGTGGTGGTACGTTGGGATCAACTAATTCCATATTATGTAGCCAAGGTAGTAAATATTGAAGCAACAGTTGTCTTACTTCACGCCGCGCTGTTTGAAATCTGTGTGTGATTTCTGAAAGAAAAAGAAATAAACAATTTCATGATTACATTTAATGTAGATTTCAATTATTTGCTCCAACCATTAGGAAGAAATCAAAGAAACCAAAAAGTTTATTAAACCAAAGGTATAAAAGTCGTATTTTTATTTTCCACGCAAGACTTTTTGTAAATTTATTAGATCGTGAGTGAATGCTTGGACTATATTATTCATACGCTTTAATTTGTTACAATAATAAAAAATGAAAATGAATTTAATGGAAATAAAAATCATTATTTGAGGAGAATCACTGAATATATATTGAAAATCCAATTTCTCAATCACTTATCGTATCGACATCAGAATTCTCTCTCATTGTACTCATTTAATTAATTAATCTTTCAAATATATTGGTAGTCTACGAATTTTCGTCGTATCGGAGTATATACGCACGTCGTCCGTGGTTTTTCTTTTTAGCTTCGAGTTTACAGCTGCAATATTGATACAATCATAACCGGGAGTAAATTGAATTACTTTATTTCAACGTTCAAAGATAACACAATCTCGTATCGTCATCAAGAATGTTACATTGATTTTGGCTCCCACGTAGAGTATATATTTAATCGCTCATTTAATTCGTCTTTTAATTTGATATCCTTGAAAAGTATGCTAATGTAAGTATAATCCTAAGATATATTTATCATTTTATTAATTTAATATATACTCGTATATATTCAATAAATTTTAGATAGTAAAAGACCCTATTCATTAAAAATCGTCTATTGTACATCTATGCAAATAATTAACGCGAACTTGCATAAATCGACGTATATTTGATAAATAAAATAAACTAACGAATTACGATATCTAGAAAAGAGTTTGGATATGCTGCCAAACATAGTGGTCATAGTGTCCTTCAACTGTCATATCCAGTCGTATGAAATCACTTCCACTGATATTAGCATTATCGCTTTTCTCCGAACGCAAATGAAATAATGTAACTTGTAAAACTTTGTTAAATACATAACTAAAGTAACGTAAATAAAATTCGTATAATTGAAATATTCTATTAAATAAACACGTATATTTTTTCTTTGCAGAATGGCGCATAATTAAAATCAATAATTTAACATATTAATCAACTTTATCGCATTTATTTATGTCATAATATCAATGATTCTAAAGAATCTTATCATTGTTTTAATTATTCTTCCCGGATATAAGAAAAAGAAAATAATTCGTAACGCGGTTTATTCTGAGAAAAAGTTAAATGTGTGCTTATCAACCTTCACCTCTTTAACAATGTTGCTGACATTTTCGACTAATATACATGTATTAAAGCTGTAGCATGATACGAAGTTAACAGATATTTCTCATGACATTAGGTGGAATAACAAGATAGAATGATATTTTGCGTTATTACGCATTCTTGGTAAATACTATATACGCAATCCGAGTAAAACGATCTAAAAAACGTCATTCGTCAGTTACTATGTTTGCAAAATGTATCATTGGCAATTTCTAATATGATTAGAACTTCATAATTATATGTACAATTAAAACTGAAACTAAAATTAAACCTAATTTCATATAGACTCCGTTTATATCATAGAATATAGAATATGTCTTCCTGTTTTCGGTATCTATGCTTTAAAGTCTCGTTAGGAAAAGTGTATTGAAGCGAGTGGAGTATATTTTGATTGAATAAACAGCTTTTGCAAAAAAGATATGCAGTTTTATATATTCAGTTAAAAATTCGACACTTTATATGCACCAACCTAATAATATTATATTAACCCTTAAAATAAATACTACTCACCGCTAAACATAGGCATCGTCAGTTCTGGATGCAATTGCGCTAGCTGACGTGATAAGTACATTTGACTGCGACAATAAGTGGTTGAAAGTAAGACATCGAGGGTACCACCTCGAATAGTTGCACTTGATGATATACCACCTGCTGTAGGATTTGATTGTTTTTAATAGGTCAGGAAGATTTGGGCGCAAGTTCTACCGCTACCGCTTCAGGTGCAGTTCAACAATCAAATAACCAAATTTTATTTTATCATTCTTCTTGAAAAGGAAAACTTCGTGATTGAAAAATCTAACAAAAGTTAATATCTTTAATAATAAAATAATGTAACTCGTTATAAACTATCTCTCGGCATATTCATGATAATTGTATCATAAATTAATGATACGATAGTATCTGTATTTAAAATTGAAACGATATCCTTGGGTAGTAAAATATCTACATGTATGCATTATAAAATAAATAATATGCACTTAATAATAAAATACGAGTTATGATAAAAGGATCTTGCGAGAGAGAAAAAATGATTCTAAGAGAGAAAGTAATATCAATCAATATTATTAATCGTATTGAAAGGGAATAATTTGTTATTTTTATATTTAATTGGCAATAATGCAACTACCAGATAACTCCTCGTTAAATCATAAAATTATGTAATGTAGATGTTACATAAAGTACTTTTATCCATACATTTTTTTCTTAATCCTTAGAGAAATAAGATTTTATTTTTTATTTGTCAAGTGTTAAATAACATTTACATATTATTTTGTTTAAGGTATCGTTAAAATTGATCATGTATCGATAAAACGAAATCTAAGAAGACATTGAAGAAGAATTTTAAGAAGAAGAATCTGTAGAAATAATTTAAAGTAATATTGAAAATGTAGAAAAAGGAAAAGATAAAATTGGTCCCGGTGCGAAGATGCGCAGAAGCGAAAATGTTGGATGCATCGGGCTTTATCAAGAATGAATTGTAGTAACGCGAAGCAGAAATAGATGGTTCGTCGTCCGGTTCAAAGTTTTGCCGTTTATGAAAGAACAGTGTGTGTGTGTGTGTGTGTGTGTGTTGGGTACAGAAATAAATCTACAACAATCGTGTTACTTGTTTTTTTTTTTATATAAAATATCGTATAAATTGTTCCGATTGTTAAATAAAACAATGAATAAATATTTATCAAAATTCTTTTTAACAATTTGAATTTTGAACTCGATGATTATTCCACGTGTTGCGTGCGCGTCGATGTATGAAAATTATTTTTAAATATCGTCAAGTAAATTAATGAATTAATGATAAAACATTTAAAAAATTCTACTCTTTGATAATGACTATTCTATGTGATGGTTTGAAAACAAGTTGCTGCATCTTTATTGTTTATATATCATATATTTTATATAAATTACGAACTTTATATATTTTATAAATATTATCATCTTTAGTTCTAATGAGTTATAATTTTCAATTTTATTATTATCTATCCATCTATCTATCTTCTTTTCGGTTGTTCGTAAATTTTTCATAACAAATAAAACATCGATAAAATACATTTTAATAAACATCATAAACAAAAAATACATTTACTTATATTTCCTTTTTTATGATGAAATAAATTGAAAATTACGTGGGGGTGTAACGTTGCCAATATTCGAAAGGGTCCAAGTGAAGTTGTGTACTCGTCATAGACGTCTAGAAGAATTTGGGTATGTTCCAAAACGCTATCTAGTTTGCCTATACTTCAAAGTAACAATAAGTGTTACACCGTTTCCTATGAAATACACTAACGGTATTATAATAAAAAGTAGTGAAAAAGAAAAAGAAAAATAAGATAAAAAATGTAAAAGAGCATCGATCAAAGTCTAGTATTTTACTTTGATCCTAAACATTTTTAAACTATAAAAGTTTGATCTTCGACGAGCATAGTAATCGATTCTGACTGAGTCACTCGTTAATAAAAAAAAGTGATTCGCGTGCCAAGAAATTACTGGGCGTACGTTAACTATTTTTACTTTTATCATACGAAAAAGTATGATATGATAGTATAAACTATTGATTTGTTAAATAAGGAAGAAATGTTATTATAGATGTAAATTTATAGAAAATAATGTTCCTTTTTCTTCTTTTCATATATTCAGATAACGAAAGATTTGATTAAAACTATCAAAATGGGATGAAAATACGAAGATAAATCGGATATACTAGGAGCGACGGATAACAATCCGATATGAAATTTTTAATCAGACTGATCTTCGTGAAATCTCTCTCGATCGAAATATTCGTCCAAGGAGATAACAACTTTGAAATAGATCAATTTATTTAAAAAGAAACAATGACAGAGACAAAGGAAGAGGATGGTGAAGCAACACCCAAACTGACTGAAGAAATCTTAAGAGGAATTCAACTGTATTACACACCAATATTGGTATACTTGGGTTCATTTGGAAACTGTCTTTCCGTATATGTGTTCTTTGGTACAAAGTTACGTCAAATCTCGTCGAGCATTTATTTAGGAGCATTGGCTATAAGCGATACTGGATTCTTAATATCGCTATTTGTGGTATGGCTGGATATGGTGGATATCGGTATATTTAATATGCAAGGATTATGTCAGTTCTTCATATACTTTACAACAGTTTGTAGTTTTTTAAGCGTCTGGTTTGTCGTGGCCTTTACAGTAGAAAGATATATAGCTGTACAGTATCCTTTTTTGCGTCAATCTATGTGTACAGTGGCTAGGGCTAAAAAAGTAGTCATCGGATTAACAATACTCGGTATAATATTGTGCAGTCCGGTATTATTGTTCTCGAGTCCACGTTTAAGTATGTCCAATAACAAAAATGTAACACGTTGTCTCGTAGCTGAAGGTTTAGAACTATCGTCAATTATTTTCAATTCGATCGATACGATATTAACATTCGTCGTACCTTTTACTTTGATCGTCCTATTGAATATACTTATCGCACGTGCCATCTACAAACTTGCCAGAGTAAGAAGAACACTGACTTCAGAATCTAGGACTTCGCAGGAACAAATGTCTTGCAATCAAAGTCCTCGAAATACCTTAGCTCAAAGTAAAATCACGAAAATGCTCCTAACAGTATCTACAATTTTTCTTTGTCTCAATCTTCCAGCCTACGGTATAAGAGCTTATGCATTTCTACACGTACGTATTCCTACTAATATATAACTACTAATATATAATGGAATATATGTCCGGATGAAAAGATAATCAATATTTTTTCTACATTTATTTTCAATCAAACGAAATTTATATTTGATTAATAGACATGTCAAATATCCGCGTGAAACTTTAGAACGTTTTTATTATATATATTTTATATTACGAATATATATACGTTTTTAACAGAAATATATTTAATCGATGTGTTTCAGCCGGACAACGATCCACCGCAATTGGTGGAAATGATGCAGCCAATATTCAACATGCTGTTTAACACCAATTTCGGAATAAATTTTATTCTTTATTGTACCACCGGACAAAATTTTCGCAGAGCAATGATACGCATGTTTTCGTGTAGATCTCGCAAAAGTAATGATACTACTAATCGCGGCAATAACGGTAAATATTCAGTATTAGTTTGGAAATATTCTAAGTTAATACTTCTAATACTAAAAGAATATATTTAATAAGATTATTAATAAATAAATAAATGAATCGTCAATTTCAGAATCAATTCCTAATAGCAGTTTAATGATTCGTCGGAAAACACCACCTTCATTTAATAAATCTTTAAAAACTCATTACGAGTTAAAAATATTTTCCAAAAAATTTCAAGAAGATATGGGAAAGGATAAAGATTGAAAAAAAAAGAAAAACATAATTAAGACAAGGGAAGATTAAAATTGTACGTACCAGTTTCGGGTTCTGTGGCTGGCAATGGTCCCACATTTCCAAAAAATCTTTGATCTAAGAGCTGAAGAAGTTGAAGGGCTTCGTCGTGAACAGGTGCACGAGGACAACCAGTATTCATTAAAGTTACGTTAATGATACTTGTATAATGATCACAAGGATATTCCCTATTAACACACGATACGAATCTGCTTATGCAATAATCACATAATTTTGGAATTGTTATCTTCTATTATAATTAATTATTTAAATGTCGTTTCAAATATCTCAAAAATATTTTCTAAAGTAATAATAAGTACCCGCTCTTCTATTTAGAAAATATTACATATATATATGTGTATGTGTGTGTGTGTGTATATATATTATACATATGCATTGTGTATTATATACTCTATAGTATATTCTTCTACTTGTTATTGCGTTTAATTTATATTAAAAATCTTTATTTGACGAATCGTCGATACCTCTATAAACAATATTTAATAATTTATTAAAAAATATAACTAACCTTGCACTAAATATCGTTGCCAATGCAAGAAAACAACCATCGGCAACGTGCGGAGCGCCTGTATAACATCTATCAACTACCCAATCAAGAAGTGCTCCAATATCAGGATTTCCTTCCAACAATAAAACAACTGTTTCACGAGCCAGAGCATAAATCTAAAATACATTTGTAATAAAGAAAAAAAAAGAATTAGAAGAATGAAGTAAGCAAATATCAATGGATCGTTAAATATCATCTTAAAAGCCTACCTTTTCATCCTTACTAGCTAATAGTAAATCTAGCCATTGGTATAATATTGCACCCTCCTCGGATAGAGATTGCGGATTGAAACATGGTCCGCAACATAATAAACCACTCATGGCTTGTAATGCCGAAAACTGTAACTCCGTACATGTTTTTTCTTCTTCATGCAAAGACGATACACTTGTGAGAGGTCTACCATAGGGTCCAGCCCAACTAGCAAAGAGCATAAATAAATTTCGCCTCAAGTCCCTCTTCAATAAACTATGACAGGTTTCCACTGAAAACAATCGTAAAAGAAAAATATTTCTATGAAAATATCTATAAAGATCTCTAATTTTAGAATCTGTCCAAATAAATCTAAACAATTGATAACTCACGCGAAAAACTCTCTATCATCTTTCTTATAAAGTTACAAAAGTGTAACTTAATATCCCTCACTGCAGGCGCTTCCTTGTCTGTTTCATTTTCTAAATAAATACGGGCTCCGTCTATATACTCGACAAATGTTGGATGAAGAGATTGGGTTTCACGGTCTAATACAGCGGGACTGAAAAGATATTTAGGATATTAATACAAAGAATCCTTTAAACGCGCGTTACGTTAAAGATAAATATTTATTCTTTTACTAACCAGATTCCAAATGTTCCATATTCAGCAATCAATTCCAAAACTCGAACTAATTGCAATCTTAGGGCATCTCTTCGTCTTCTACGTCTCATATTTTCTTGTTTACGATCGACAGCCTCCCGTATATAAGGAACTAACTCTTCCATCAAGTCTCTAAGGAATACAAATGAAAAATATACCGATAATTGTTAAAGGTTTTATATGAATTGATTTGTATAGTTGTAAACAAGAAATAATAATAATATACTCACTTCAAAGCATCGGCATTGACTTTACCGATGGCCTGTACAGCAGCATCTCTAACATCGATTGCCTCGCATCGTAAAAGAGGCACCGTCAATTTGTACAGAGCAGCAGGACTCGCATTAGTTCCAGGCGACTTGTTATCACCTCTTTCAGCAGAAAGACTATCCGGTGAAGAGCTGTGAGAATGATTTTACTATAATACCTCTATAGATCAATAAATCATTAGATGATATGAACGAACGAACGAACGAACGAACGGATTTGGATATAACGCGATTAACGATAACTGCGGTTGGGAACGGTCATCAGACTAGGTATGGACAGTGCTTATGTCGCGAGAAAGTAGATATAGTGACTGACTGGTTAAGTAGGATCCTGCTTGAAGCTGAAACTCTTATAAAGCTTACGGATATTCTGCCTTATAAGTAAATATTCCGGTAAAATGTGGTGCAAATTGCCAATGACCGTTTAATTCCGAGTGACATCTAAAAAATGGTCGTTTACAGCTGATTCAAATTAGGCTCACCTGGTCCGCTTATGCCTGATGTAGATGCCGGAAATGGACGGAACGGAGAACCGGCCCGGCAGGGTCTGCACCCCGCCGAGGTTCTCCAGGCTCTGACTCAACTCCTTACTCATGCACAACACACCAAACTCCACCGTATGCTGACCACTAGAGTATGCAATACAGTGTACCACCAATGCTCCTTGTATCAAATATTATTTACTGCTCAGAAACTACTATTCTAAGTCCCAGAAGTGTACATACATGTATGTAACAGTAACAGATAACATGCAAAGTGTAACTTGTTGCAGAAAAATAAAGCAATGTGCGCACGTAAGAATATGTATATATATATATACGTATATGCAAGAAATTTTAACCCTCGCTCCCGAATGCAAGCGCACATTGGTACAAATTGGTGCTAGTCTTGAAAGAAGTTTATTTTACTACCTGGTGCTTTAACGGGATTTCAGTGAACGTGCATGTTATCATTAGCATGTTATAGTTCAAGAAAATACCTCTTCAAGTTTTTAAGTTGCAACGAACATAAAAAAGATTAGGATTGATATACGTGCTAGAAGAATAAAGATAGCTAATCGACAATGTGATGATCTAATCTTGACAAGAGAAAAAAAATATATAAAGAAGATAAAATTAACGAAGAAAATTTCCATTTCACAACAGACATAAGCAGACGTAATCCAACACCAATTGATACCAATTAATAATTATTTTAATTTATATTTCTTCGTTTTTAATAACTACACATAAAGCAACGTTGTAAACAACCGTATACCGTATAATAACCGTACAGTTAAATCTGAGTATCATTATTAATTTATATTAATTACCCATCTAAATATTATTTCATATTATCGAATAAAAAAAATCTACGTATTAATACTTAATAATAATTGTATAAACCTAATCATTATATATATATTATATATCCACCCTCAACTTTTCTCATCGACATAAATATAAATATATGCGACATTATCATATGATATAAAAAAATTATTATAAAATGCTTTAATCAAATATATACATATATATTTGATATATTTAATTAAAGAGACTAAGATCTTACCTGAGACTAAGATCTGGACTGGCACAACGAACGACAGGACTTGGGACAGGTGGCACAACTCTATATCCAAAAGTCAAGTAATTTTTCCAAACGTGCATGTAGACATCTCTCTCGTTTACTGGCTTTCGTACTGCAGTAGAACTTCGTAAAAGAGAAGCTCTGTTATCATTGACAGGTCTAAAAAAGGAAAAACAAAACGAAACCAAATGACAAGTGTCATTTTTACAAATTAAAATATTTAAGCATATAAATAAATATGATCCAACTCACGTAGGATCGACTACCGAAAATAAAGAATTTATTCTTGTAAAAACAATAGGCCAAGAATGAGCAACAGCATTGGAACATTGAGTAAGTACTCTGTCCTTTTCCAAAAATGCAAATAGACAAGTTCCCCATGGATCAGCTCCATTTAAATTCAAAGAAGAAGAACTTTTTGTGCTGTTTTCATCGTGTAATCCTACATTAGAATAGATTAATTAAAATATATATTCTATAAAAATTCAAATAAAATGTAATCAACCACATACCTGCTGTCCACACGCAACTACTTCTATCTGCTATCCATTGAAGATCAATATTAAATGTAGATGCAGCAGCTGCTTTCTCTGCTGGTGGTAACATATGATAACATTTTTCTAATACGATTGGACAACAAGCATCTATCACATCAATAACAGGTTGATCGTCATCAGAAGTTCCTTCAATTAAAAAAAAAAATCTAGCTTATTTTCAATCGTTATTCCGTTATATGAGGATAAACCAATTATTTCGTTCTTACCTAATATTTTTAATAAGAATTTTAATTCACGAAGTATATGTACAGCTAATCGTCGAGGATAAAGTCGGCAATTACAAAGCATTACCAATGCAAATCCTTCTACCAAATGAAATACGCACGATACTGGTTCTACTTTCTAAAAATAAATAATATCAATAAAGTTAAATTTATATAAAGATCTTTTATAATTATAATATATTTTTATTCTTACTTGTCCAGATTCGCTTCTTTTTATAGTTGTATCTACGTTCGGCCGTATATTCGATCTTGTATTATCCACCGTTTGTTCCTTCAATCTAATGTTAGGACTAATTAATGCATTTTTCCAACTTGTAAGAAGTTGTAATAACATTCTTAAGCCATTGTCAACGAGTTGAGGGAAAGTATCTTGAACATCTCTGGCAAGAAATTGTGTGAACCCTAGAACAACATCTTGTCTCCAATCGGGAAAATCCAATGCTAGAGTCTGTAAACTTTGATACGCTAATCCACGAAGTTCTTCGTCCATGTGTACAGTTAAACGTGACAGTAAGTCAACTAGCTCTGCTCCAGTCATTCCATCAGGTATCAAACGAGGCACTGCAGCGACGCATGTACGAAAAAGATCTATTCTAGGCTTACGTTCACCCGTAATCATTTCGTCTGGCTCTTTATTCATATTCTGGGTACTTGTCATCATTAATGGACGACCATAATGAACATCTAAAGCACGTAAAATATCAACGAACACTCTACGAACGTGTGGAAAATAAGAGGACATTCCGATGCTCCTAGCTGTATCTTCTGTTAACATCTGAAATTTATTAACAAAATCGTTAATATCGTATACAAAATAATACTAATGAATTAAAAATATGATATTAACCTTGTTTAGAAAAGTCTTTTTTACGCGAACTGTATTCCCGCTAGGTAATACACCCATAGTTCTTGGCATAGGTGGTTCTCCTTCTTTTTGTTGAAGACTATCAGCTACTACTAAAAACGCTCGCAATCCGATACTCATTCTTTCAGGCGTTAAAATTATTTTTACCGGCCTACCCACAGATAATAAATCAAATACTATCTCTCTCATTGCAAAATCAAGTCTTTCTTGTGCAATGAATTGTATAATCTTGACAAATATATTTAAAGGTGTATCTCTAGGTACTACTGCCTTGGATCCTTTGGGAAACAAAGAATTTACTATACTTTGTAATCTGCTTTGTGTGGCTGAATTACTTTCGCATTTAACCCGTATCATATACACCCAAAGTAATCGATATAAGGCCTCTGTAAAATATGATATAATATTATTTATCAATAAATAAATATGATACGTTAAAGTTTAATCGCATAAATTTAAAATCACATACCTAATGCAACCCTACACATTTTAGGATCTCTATTCTTCAATTGAGAAAGACACATAGCGAGAAAATAGTGCCAGTTTTGTAAAAAGAATGTTTTTTGACTAACGCATAGTAAACATGTTACGAGAGGAAATAATGCCAATCTATGTTTAGATTTAGTACACATATCTAATGTCGTAGAATATAACATTTCAACAAAATTTTTCAAACACGGTACATTGACTTCATTTTTAACAGCCTAAATTCAAAACATTTCATTAATTGTCAATAATTATTATTAGCACATGGTATTAGAGTATTTTATGTTTTTAACTTACAGCAGCAACTGGTACCAATATTTCAACGAATAAACCAGCTAAAGCATGTTTTACATCTTTATCTTTAACCTCCAGGAAGTACTGTGCACATTCTTGCATAAATTGGAAAGATGCTTCAAATTCTTCTATCGGTACCATCTGGAAGAAATATACAATACGTTTATCTAAATGCTATAACAATTATATGTATATAATATATAAAATAATTACCTTAACTCTAAAAAATTTCATTCCCATTAATAAAGAAATAATACTTTGCGTAGTATGAGGTCCAGGTTCTTTAGCACGTAGTTCTTTCAATTCTACCATAAAACGTTTTCTAACAGACATAAATCTCGATTGTGCTAAAACTCCAATCACTTCCGCGTAGAGATCAGCAATAATATGTATATTTGCAGCATTGGGCTCATTTTGTATACTAGAAAATTAATATTATTAAGAAATTATTTCCATGTATAAAAAATTATGAATACGAAATATTCAATAAGATTATACTCACCCTTCTCTATATTTAAAATGTTTAAAGGCAATATTTTCAATATATGTTACTAAGTCTTCATGACCTGGATGAAATGGTAATTGTCGTAACACTTCAATTAACATTAAACAAAATATAAATTCAACAGCAAGATCTCTACGCTCTTGAAGTAAGTCTGCTTCGCTTCTTTCTACCGTTTCTACACTTCCTGATACTATCGTATACATAATACTGAAATAATATGTATTCTTAATCTTACGTTCAAGCAAAAAATACAATTAAATAAGTACCTTTTGCCTTTTTGATCTTCTTTCCCAACAGCAGGTTTCTTTTGATCGCTACCTTTATCACCTAATTGTCTTTCATACCAGTTAAATAATGCTCGTAAAATAGAAGGTAAACAATGTTCCGCAACTGATCCGAACGCCGATAAAAGTTGATCAAATTGTGGGTCCTCTCCTCTTTGTAATATTTTCGAAAGTGCTTTCTCCTACAATTTCATTATTATTAATAACAGCAAGAAGAAAAAGATCTAATCGCGTAAAAAGTAATAACACATACGTGTTCTGTCATCACTGCTTCCATTTTCTTTTCTGCTTGTGCAGTAAATTTAGCAAACGAATTACGCATTACAAATTCTCCAGGGCTTAAATCCATGTCTCCAATTTGTTGGGGTCTTATTGTTTCTTTTTGAGCACCCCAGGGTAATATAACTGTTATTGCACTTACTCTACTAGAACTGGATTCTAAGAAACGGTTTGACATTAGTTTATTATAATAATGTTAAAGAATATAAATATCAAAAAGAAAGCCTTACCATTGCCAGAGGCTGAGGTACTAGCAGTATGAATACTAACTGCATCGCTACTCTCTCCTTGCGTTGCTCCATGAACAGTAAGTAATTCCTGACCAATTTCAGGATTAATTTGGGATATTGATACAGATGTTCCTTCATGTAATCCCTCGTTATGTACAATTCTAGACTCCAAAGATTCTAAGAAAAATAGAAAATTAAAATAATAATAAATTCTTGAGATATTCACCTTAGCCAATAGCTATTTAAACTTTTATATACGTATACAAACATTGACATTTAAAATAAATGAAGGTTATGTCTGATTGTATGCATTCTATTATCGGAGAAAGAATGTCTTTCAATCTAACAAGCAACAATTCAATATGATAGGAAAAGGTAAGAGATGAAGCCCCATTCTGTAACGTAACAGATGCCTACAATGAACACTAACTTAATTATATCGAGCTTGACACATGACTTCACATAAATATATAGTTTTAAAGAAATACTTATATACTTATAAAGTACTGATAAAATCGAAACCTACCAGTATATGGTTCATTTGTTGTACTGGATTGCGTATCACCCCCTGTAAGTGTGATATTTTTTGATATAAGTATAATGTGTATTATTTATTATATACATTCTAATATAATAGAAGTGTTGCATTAATAATAAATTCAATTTACCTTCTATCATGTTGTCTATATTCTTTTCACTTTCAGGTAACATTTATACAGTATATTGTTATACCATGAGTACACTGCATTTTAATAACTGAAACAATTATTAAATTATCTATATACGTTGTTTATACAATCTTATTGATATATCCACTATATACATTTTATTTTAGTAGCAATTGACATTATTTCGTGTTTAAGTAGAAAATATCAAAATTAAAAAAGAGAAGCAATATAAATTGATATAAAATACAATATCTATAAAAATAAATCGAACTTATATTAACAATGTAAAAAAATCGTAAAACTTGTCATGTATTATTGTGTCAAACATGACAACGCCATCGATAGATTTATATGTAATACATATATCACATAAATGTCACATTAATCTTCTATAAATATATATATATATATATTTCAACACATTTTTACCGATACAAATAAAATGTATTAACAAATGCACCAGGAATTAATAATTACTTACACAAACAAGGAATATATATTCTATAAAGTAACAATGCAAGAATAAGGTTAAGTTATGTTTTGATTGAAACGTCAAATATTAAATAATTGCATCCAATAATTACAATTCAGTACTTCGCTAAAGAGTCATCATCCAATAGCTACCAACCACGATATAAACATAGTTACAACTAGTCGGCATATTTGGCGTTCCTGTCGCCGGAAGTTAATAAATTAATTAACAATTTCTAGTTCCATAATTTTATTCTATACATATATAAATATTAATAGTTATAAAATTAACCCCCTTATTTAAAGATTATCTTTTATACTAAAAATGTCACAATTACGAAAGAATAACCTCGCATTATACTTTGAACTTTTCGTTTCTCATTAATTCCTAATTAATTATCTAATTATTGTATTAAAAATTATTATTATATCTATCTATTGACGTTGCAATGTAAGATTTGATCAATGATAATAGTAAGAGGAAATAGTTAATGTTTAACCGTCGGTAATGTAGATTCTTTATCAACAACTATTATTTTGACTACTCAGTAACTTTTGAGAGTGGAACGAAATCGAGGTTTTATTGTATATTGATTATATCTATTTTAGTTAGAACGTTAAATTTATATTTTAATAAATAATTACTAATTAATATTCCATTAAAAACAAATTTCTATACGCGAAATAAATAAAATAGATAGACTAACAAATCACATTAGCGTATGACTATTAAATAATCATTTGTATTAATCTTTATTTCGTAATTATCTCTATGCGAGTTTATATAAAATGATAGTCGAATTCAAGTGCATTGACCATGGTTGAAATTTTATACGAAGTGCAGTTATGCGATATACTGTCTACGGTTGTAATATCAAGGTGGTTATTCAATCCAATATAACACTGGAGACCCTCGTCGTGTGTCACAATGCTGTGTAGCAATATACATACATGCATATGTATGTATGTATATCATTCTTGATATAATGTCTTTAAAAAAAAATGAAAAAGATTCTATGGTTAAGTAACATTTCTAAATCGTTATTTGGATAGCATTCTTTGTCCTATCGTATTGATTCGTCATATACATATATATGTACACACACGCGCACACACGTATTACATTTTATGCTATATAGTAGAGATTATGTAACAAACATTGTTTTCTATAAGCAAGCTTATGGAACATTCTTAGCTCATCAAAAATATATTCGTGATTAACTAAACGATGATACGAATTTGATGTTAATAATCATAGATTATTATGACAAAACATAATATAGTAAGCTAGCCAAATGCGTAACAAGGTCGCTTAAATCTTACTGTAGATATTTGATCGTTTTGAGAATGCATGAATGATATAACACGTTGCATCTAAAATCATCTATTAGAGTATATAGTAAATGTTTGTTCACTTGTGACATTAAATCATTAGATAAGATATTCTTCTATGTTAACGAACTTCTTTATCTTTTAATAGATTTCATGGAAATGTTGTATCTCGAATAATCTAAACAAAGGCTACTAGTAAAGATAAAATAAATTAATAGACAAGTTGAAAATAATTTGTAGAGTATCTTACGTCTATAAGATAATATTTTAGCAAAGAATATATAGATATTCGTAATATTTGAACAAAAAAAGAAAATGTATACGGAAATAAATATATTGGAAATAACGAGGTTGGAAGCCAAACAAGATGCATATGTTAGATTGTTGATAACTTATAGGAAAGTGCCTTGAACGTCAGGATATGTTGACGTCAAAGGGACGCATTTAACGATGTTCTATTCTATGCAAGGTCCACGACGACGAATTAACGAATCTTTTCTAAATGTATAAATATACTTTTCGTTAGACGTTACTCCATTGAACTCTGGCGCTGTGCTTTGGCACACACTGGCCCTAAGCCAGAGTTACGCAAGTCATGCCCTCTTGACCTCCTTGTGTCCAAGAAGATTGACCTTGCGCTTCATTCCTGAAACCAACGATCATTTTAGGAATGATCGTTCCTTTGAATCGATCTTATACGAATTAATTTGGAATTGATTTTTAATTGTATAAGTTAGGAAGGAAGGATTGGGGCAAGAAAAAAATGGCTGACAAGGGCGTAGCTAACGGTCAAATACTGGCTATAAGCGAGCGGACGATTACGTTGCCAATCGATCGATTGGTATGAGAACAGTATGCAACGACACTCGTGTCTAATTGAGCACATTGCTGTAAGTTTGAAGAATCTCGGTCATGCTCGTCCCTGACATAATGTTTCGTTTATAAACGAGTTTATATTCTTTGTTTCCTTCCCTAACAAAAGCACGTCCATTTTCTATAGATTCGTTTACATTTCATTTTCAATGAGGATAAACGTTTAATATTAAATAAGATCTTATGTTAAAAATGATATAGGAAATAATGAAAAATATCATGAAAGAAGGAAATCTAATATCTATGTCCTACGCGGCAATAGTTTGCGATTCTTAGCATACTACTGGCTGTCACGTGATTGCATTATTGATAAAATACGCGGTTAATTCAAACATTAGATTAACATGGATATGATAATAAAATAATTCTAAGAGATATGCCAAAGACGGATTATTACTTGTCTAATGATTAACAATGTTATCGTATGTTATATTGTTTGCTAAACTATCGCATGCTAGATTATTTTATCATTTATAACGTTTGAAAAAAACCCTTTACTCTTATATAGCGAAAGTAGATCTTTCGCAATGTTTCCGCCACGAGCGCTGAATAAGTTTCTCGATAGAAGACGTTTCCTATAGGTTCATGCCAACCGGAAATACCGTTTCGCGTGGAAGGCGGGTAAATCGTGAAATATTCAAACTCGAATAAACAGTCATAATTGTTTCCAAATAAATGGATTAAAGTTAAGGTCTTATCTATCAAGTGTTTCGACCATGAAACTGCAGCAGTCTCGTTGTTGAGGAATGCAACGTTGGTAAGGTCATGGAATTAGAGTAGCAGGCAAGGGGATGATTCGGAAGTACACGTTTAGTGTCACGGTCTCGGTGGTTGGTCAAAGGAACGGCGTGCCAGAGAAGCTTGAACCTGCGCAGAGGATGGCACGTGACCTGCGCGTCTATTCTTAGAAGAGGGTCCGTTTGATGAGAAGAACTCTGCCTCGCTCACTCGTCGTCCGGCGCGCGTCCAATAGAAGATCCTCAGGAGTGAGTTTTTTCTCACCTTATCTTTCCTTCCCGTTCGTTAACCCGTTTCTGTCTCTCTCGCCATCAAGCGAGTATCCATATCCGTCAAAGAAAAGAATAAAAGATGTCTGGATTAGCGGACCCAGTGGCATTCGCCAAGGATTTCATAGCTGGTGGCGTAGCCGCTGCTATCTCGAAAACGACAGTAGCACCTATCGAACGTGTTAAGCTTTTGCTGCAGGTACAGCACATCTCCAAACAAATTGCCGAAGATCAGCGTTACAAGGGTGAGTTTCATTCATCTCCAACAATTCTTTAAAGTAATATCTTTAAAAAATTCCTTATATTTCAGCGACCGTTTCTAATCGATTCTAGATTCGACTCGGTCATGAGGTGTCCCCTCCCATCGATCGTGCATTAACGTTTCTATCAAGTCTTTTAATCGTTTCTTTCCCCCCCTCTCTCATTTGATTCTTATCTCTCGAAAACTCGACTTTCCTTGAGATGCGGAAAATCCCCATCTAGTTTGAACGATATCAATCTAACGCTCTAACTAAGCTAAGGGAAAATATATTTTAACCGTTATGTAATGAATATGAACGAGGGGAACAATGTCGGATCAAAACGCGTCGTCGCACACGCGACGACGTGTATTTGCTAACTTTTAACCGTTTATGTAACAAAGAGAGGAAGGTCGATTTTCGACGCTCTTACATAACTACGTACAGAGATCTTTTAAAGAAAAAAAATATATGCTTTTAGATGGATAAAATAATGGGTCGATATTCTAAAAGGATATTTTCACTGCCAGATGGCACTTCGATAATGGCTTCGCCTTTTCACTTGACACTGCGTGCTCCTTGCTTGCCAATCGATGACGATGCGGGCAAATATGGCCGCCCATTCATTCATTCAAAGACGTTCGAATCACTTTTCATCCGCATGTTCGATTGTCATGTATTTCAAAATCGATCATTCCATCAATGACTTTTAAATCCTTCTTTTTTAAATGGAATTATTTCTATTGTTAGAAAATATCTTTCTACAGCGTTGCAATTTACAATGCTTTGACATTGCTTATTAGCACGCGTTCTCTACAGGAAACCATGTTGGTTGGTTAGGTTAAATTTCTATATCTTCACCGTTCTAATTATTATTGACCCTGAAAATAAAAATTATAAATTAAATATTAATTCCTTCGAATAATTTTTATTCATTTATTTGAAATAATACTGTCTAATTATTTTGAAGTTTAACGTTCAAATAAGTTGGATGGTATATGACGTAACATCAATTAATTGTGCACGTTTTAATTGACGTCCGACAAGTCTATTTTTTTTTTTATTATCTTTGAATAAATTGAATAAATGAGTCATAATATTATAGATATTTTACGTTCGATAAGAGTTCTTTTTGCATTAAAGGAATATTTATATTTTTCAGGTATGGTCGATTGTTTCGTTCGTATCCCAAAAGAGCAAGGATTCTTAAGTTACTGGCGTGGTAACTTTGCAAATGTCATCCGATACTTCCCTACTCAGGCTTTGAACTTTGCATTCAAAGACAAATACAAGCAAGTTTTCCTTGGTGGTGTTGATAAGAATACTCAATTCTTCCGTTATTTCCTCGGCAATCTTGCATCTGGTGGTGCTGCTGGTGCAACATCTCTCTGCTTTGTATATCCACTTGATTTTGCCAGAACTAGGTAAAAGATTTTATTAATTTAATCGACTTGTTTTAAAAACGTATTCTGGAATTGGAAAAAAACAAGAAATTCTATAAAATATTATTTCGTACAGGTTGGCTGCTGACGTTGGTAAAGCTGGCGGAACCCGTGAATTCTCTGGACTTGGAAATTGCTTGTCTAAAATTTTCAAAAGTGACGGAATTACTGGTCTATATCGTGGTTTCGGAGTATCCGTCCAGGGTATTATTATTTATCGAGCATCTTATTTCGGTTTCTATGACACTGCCCGTGGCATGCTCCCAGATCCTAAGAAGACACCATTCCTTGTTTCATGGGGTATTGCCCAAGTAAGTCGATGGTGCTGCTCTAAAAACAAATGGATATCTTTTTTATATATCTTCACGGACTGTTTACTATGAACTCGTAACGCTTATTTTTCAGGTTGTAACTACCGTAGCTGGTATCATATCTTATCCCTTTGACACAGTACGTAGACGTATGATGATGCAGTCTGGACGTGCCAAGTCCGAAATTTTGTACAAGAGTACTCTCCACTGCTGGGGCACTATCTATAAAACTGAAGGTGGTAATGCATTCTTCAAAGGTGCATTCTCCAATGTTCTTCGTGGTACTGGTGGTGCCCTCGTACTTGTATTGTACGATGAAATTAAGAACCTCCTTTAAAAAACTGCAATGATCCTCACCTCATTAACTTCACAATCGCTCTCACAACCACCTTCATCGTTATCCTTGTCATTCAATTTAGTAACAATTTCCAAATCGAGAGACAGATTACCATATTACTGTCAATAACTATACAATTCATTCAGGCAAAGGATAACCGACAGCGGCTCGTGAAATGCATGAAACTCGGCAGAATATAATGTTGTATTGTAAGTTAGATGAGAATATGCTTAATTTATTGCCGAATTCAGTATTTTATTGCAGCAGCTCAACGTTATAATACAACTATCATAATGTCACTTCCATTATAGAAAACAAAGTATATATCTACGTATTTGCTAATAAGAAAAAAATAATAATAACAGTTTTAGAAACGTGTTTGGTGTGTAATGTAATAAAAGCGTTACGTGCATATGAAAAGTTAATAATTAATATTGGAAAGGTAATCGGTCTATTTGACTTTGATGTAAACATTGAAGGTTGTTCGTAGAAAAGCAAAACAGCATGTACAATTGATCGAGAGAGGGACGCGCGACGAAAAATAAAACATTAACGGCGATGGCGGGGTGCGTAGACCTGGGCCGCCCCCCCGCCCTTGATCTCGGCCCATTGTAGATAATTAATTATTCGTAATTAATAAAATATCATTTTATGGTATCAGCGAAAGTTCATCAAAGTTTGATGGACATTTATTTAATTTCACACTCCAGTCGACTATGTGTAAGATAATGAGACTCGTTATTCAGAATGAATGTATCTATTCATGTTAAGATACATTCAGGGAAAGCAGCAAATCAATAAAAATGATATAAAATTTAATTTTTCTTTTCTCCTACACCTTGCTTGTATTAAATAGTGTATCTGTTATAATAATAATAATATGTCTAATTATTTTATTCTATATTTTATTCTATATTCTCTTTTGTAGTAAAATAATCTATCGGTAAAAATAGGTAAATCAAGAAATTAAATAACAACTTGTGTATCTTATCTTATAGTTTTAACATTAAAAAGAAGAAATACAGTACAATTGGTCTTATATTTAATGCTTAAATAAATACAAAAGAGATTAAACTCTTTTATATGTTTGTACAAAGTTTGAAAAAGTTCGTAGAAGGAATGACAAGTTTAGGGGTACACCATGACACAATTACTTTTATATACACCGATATGATATGAAAACCTCAAGCAGGTCATACCGTTGTTCTGTTCGAATCGCCAGCTATTTTATTTAAAATTCGGCTAAGACCTGGCATATTTAATATGGTTCCTAGTATAGGAACTCTTCTCAAAAAGCTTATTGCTACTGGTAAGAAGCCACTGTAACAAAGAAACGGGTGGTTAAAATAATGAATTTATATTAAATACATAAATATGGATTAACGAATAAGCAAATACCTGAATAATAATATAAAACCGTAAGTTTCTATAATCATTCCAACAATTGGCCAACCCATCAGTACGACGAAAACACCACCTAAAAAGGATGCACTGGCTTTGATTTTGTGCCATTGAAAAAAAAAGCTGAAGGTCCTTCGCGGTCCAATGATGCAAGCCAGACCCGAAATGAAAAGGAGCTGAAAAAAGGAATAACAGTTTAGAGGTGTATTAAAAAACGAAGGTGTATTAATATATATTTATGTTATCTGTGCTTACATTCCCAATTGCAAGTAAGCCTTTATCAAATATTAATAAAATTCCAAGAAATAAAAATAATATTCCAAATCCTGCAAGCCCGACTCCTATTTCTGTAAAACAATTCTTCTGTTATTGAAATGCAATAGTAAATTGTGTCACAATGCTAAGTTGATTTTTATTTTATTTTATAAATGTTAATCAGATTGGATAATATATAAAATTGATAATTTACTTACTTTGCGTGTCTGTGATTTCAAACATAGTAGAAATTTGTACTTGATAATTTTCTTTTGTAAACTATTATCGATAATAAATGTTTAAGTATATTTGGTTACGATGAAGGCTTTCTAAAAAATCTAACCTATATTCACGTTATTGCTTACGATGCAGCATAGTATCAGGTGAGTCCATTAAATGTACTTTATCAGCTCTTACAATTATTATGTTTTATAATACGTTTGTATACAAATGAATTCATGAATAGGTATTTAAATGGTTCTTTTAGATAAATATGTCAATACTTGAAGTAGGGTTTTAAACGCGTTCACGAATTTTACAATCACAAAGTCATTTAATTAATGGTAATATTTTACCGCCATTGCTTTATTCCTACGAGTGCATTGATACGCGGCAAATTTAAATCGAATCGATATCATTCGTATTTATTTTTAATTTTTTTTTTTACAGAACAATGTCTAATTACGTTATTATTTGCAATTATATTGCATTCGAGGATGAAGTATAAAAAGAAATTTTATTTAAAAAGGACGAAGGGTTAATGATACGTACAAAATAAATTTAACTTGTTTTGTTTTATATTATCGATACGATAATATACGATTATCTTATATATAAACAATTTATTATACAAAATTTTTTATACGCTTAACTTTTAATGGAGTGAAAATGACGATTATTTAATAAGGTGATATTAACGATATTATATTACAAACGTTTAAAATGAATTTGATCATTAATCGTTAATATGGCTAATACTTATTTCTAGTTTACACGATAGAAAAATATTATTTACAAACGATTCAAGGTACATAAATTACGATGGACAGGCACTTCAGCACATTAGAGAGGATCTAAGCCACTGTAATATAAAAAAAATTGATAAATTAATAAAATTAAAAGAAAATTTCCAACTATCCTATAAAATAAATATCTCGAAAGATATTTGCAAAGATAAAAAGTACAAATATTCTTATTATTATTTTATAATTTGATTTTATTTTCATTTAGATACCTCTGATAAACTTAATTTTATAGTTCCATTCTGCAGTGGGTCCTTGCTCTCAAATATACCTAAACAAAAAATCAAATTCGTATTTTTCTTTCTATCCGATTAACATATTCGACCGATAAGGGTTAATTTACATATTACAAACAATATATATATTGCCTATTTTTTTATTCATACCAAATGCATCACTTAAATGTAATATAGCTGAGACAAAATCGCCGAATCGCAGAGTTCCATCCTTTCTCATATATCGAAGGATAAGGATCGACAGTACGTCAGTGTTTAATTGAAAACCTACAGATAAAATAATAGCATTTTAAAACAAGAGAGTACTTGAAAATTTATTCAATTAAAAAGAGCAATGATAAAAAAAAAATCGTACCGACTTCTAAAAGAGCATCTCGTAATCTTTCAGCTTTGAGAATACCAGTCTTTTCTTTCGTATGATTTTTAAAAGCAGCTTGCCAATATTTCAAACTGCACATGAGATCTTTGAAGTCATTGAACTTTAATCTACCACTACCTGAACTCTGTACACATATAAATAATAAAGAAAGTTAAGAAAAAGTACATTTCTATTTAATCGAATAATAAAATAATTAAGCGATTAGTTTAATTTAAAAGGATACGTCCATAGTTAAAACAACTTGCCGACAAACTTCCATGCAGGCACAACTTTTAATGTAGTCTGCAATATGAGAAATATATAATTATTATAATTATATTCATATTTATGGGTTAAAGATTTATTAGAAATTTATTTAAGATAAATATTGTACCATTAGGGAGACAAGCCTCGAGTAATTCTTGAAGTTCAAAAGCATTTACTGTTCTGTGTTCGTCTGCTAGTTGAAGGAACACAGCTTCATATTGGGAAAATCCTTTGCCTTCGAGAGGAGGAGCTTTAACGATCGCTGATTTCATTAACGACGGTGGTGTATCCAGCAATCTATAAAATAACGATTCATCTCTCTTTTTATCTCTCTTTTCTGGGTGTAAATTATTTTATAATTACATAATATAACGTGCACGTGTACATACTTGAGCTTTAGAGGTTTACTACTGTAAACTCGTAACGTGAAACTAGTTTCTTGAGTTGGCTCGAAGGTAGTTGGTACCAGTAAGTAACCACCCTGTTCGAGTTGACACCTATGGCTCACCTGTCGACTGTTCGTATATTCGGAATTAACCAAGGATTTGTTTTTCTTAAAAAATTGCTTGTTTATCGATTCCGTACTGTTCTTCGGTAAAGTGTACGCGGTGAAACCTATTACCTGATAGGGTTGTGAAGACAAAATAAAAGAAAATAAAAACAATTAAATTTTAATCTAATATTATTTATTATAAAAGAGTTGATTAAAAATGTTTCTCACTTTCAGTTCCATGATAGAATGCTGATTCAACGATACGATTACTTCTTCCATCTCGCTCAGAATCAAATGTAGTTGTGGATTTATGTGAAAGGTTTCTGCGTAATAGGAAATACTTATTAGAGTATTTAATGTATTTTTTTTAAATTAACAATAAACAAACCTTGATTGTTTCGACATCCACCTGCTGTGACACCTCTCCTCCAACTACCCTGATATAATTTCATTTGCCACGTGTGTTTATTGTGCAACGATGGCTCGTCTCTCGATGTTTCGGCATCTAGATGAACCACTTCTAAATGAGTGAACGTTTTCACAAAATCAGAGTAAGATATCCTTCAAAGAAAAAAAAACAACAAAAATGTTGTTATTTTGTTGTAACAGTAAATTGATATAAACTAATTTTATATTTAATATTTCAGTAACTGACCAAAATTCTCCTTCAGCCATGTTTCTAACCGCTAAACGTTCTCTTTCCATTGCAGGAATTTCATCCCATTCAAGACCACCGCGTGCCCAGGCTCCGATATACTCGCCACCAGGACCAAGAGGATTTCGCAATTTGACCAGCTGTACAGCCTCGCCACTAAATGTCTCTACCTAGGTGTTGCGATGCACGTACTTTTTTACTTATCATCTTACAAAGATCTTACAAAGGTACACAAGATAGAAAATAAAGAATTTTATTGAAAAAAGAATTGTACTAATCAGTGATATTTGATTTATTCGCTTACCCTCTCGATAGCGTACAATCTGTAATTTATTCCCATTTGTATACCATTAGCTAATTTTTCTGTACTGGCACGTAACTGAGAGAGATCAAAATATAAATAAAGTAATATAAGAAATAATGATCAAGTTTCAATTCATTTTCAAAGTAATCTTCTTACCTGATGTTGTTGATTATTATGAACAACGCAGGTTATTAGAGACGTCATATCTAAAAGTTTTCCTAAGGCTCTACCGCATGCAGTTGGGTCTTGTCTAATAGCAATGCTTTCTGTAATGCCACCAGTGAGATCTGACAAACCGTCCAACAGCGTGCCATATTTTAATGCCTCGTACGAGCCGTGAAGTCTGAAACGTTCAAATGAAAAGGAACATAACTAACTAATGGCTAAATTAGAGAAAGAGAGAGAGAGAGAGGAAGTAAAAGCTGAGGCAGGTTGAGGCAGGTCAAGAGGTCTTCGTTAAAATGACTGTTGTTGAAAGATCGGAAGAAGGAATCTATCGATTCGTCATTTTATTTTTAAGAAAAAGACGATATTGAAAAAAGATATTAACTTTAGTAAATAATCTATCAAGCCCAATGAGGTCGTTACGCTGTTGGAATAATTTTGTGTACTCTGATAGGAGTTTGTAGCGTGGTCACCGGTGCACTGACCTCTGATCCGTTGCTGGCACCCAACCGACTACTTGCCGAGTGAAAGTATCGCTTAGGTATATACTTGTTTAGTATATAACCACGTTGGCATGTGCGTGCACGAGTATGGGTGCCCAGCATAAGAGAGCATGCCAGAAATCTCTATGTCGAGTCGAGTTCTGATTTCTTATTCTTATTCCTCGTCCATCTCTATTTTTCTCCAATTCTCCGAGATACCAACAAAAATTACTTGTAATTCTATTACTTATAATAAAAAAGAAATACTTTTCTTTATAGAAATAAGAAATTTTATGCGTTTCCTCTATACGTGAAAGGTGTTAATTTAAGGATAATCGTTAGATTCTCGCATGTATCAAACAGTGTCGCGTGTTATATATTATCGATGATAAGAAAGAAAATAATAAAAACAAGACGAAGGAGTTATTTCGAATGTTAATTAGATGTTAATTTGAGGAGATTTAACTTAAGCGGTCATCGCTAGTGACACTTGTTTTCTAATGGAAATCTACGAGAGGCACGTATAACGCGTTCCTCTTAAAGATGGGATCGTTCATAGAAGAACGAGCTTTCTAACTGATTCTAAATGCACGTTCCTGCTTTAATAAAATCGCGTGTACGTGTGTTCCGAATCCACAAGATTACCAGGTGGGTCGTCGTGAAAGAGGAAAGGTCGCCGGATGAACAAGTCATTGAGATTCTTTCTCTTCCTGTCCTCCTCTTTATTTCTTTCTCTATGGTTTTTATCGACAAGGGACATACGAATCTGTGTCATTGTGTTATGACGAGTTAAGAATTATTCTCAATTCTAACTTTAAGAGTTTTAAGAGATTAATGAAAGTATAAGAAGAAAATAATAAATGTCGTTTATTTCTTCGATTAATGTACCACCCATGTGGTGGTGAAAACAAAAATATGACCAGTTCTAAACTATAGTTTTTTACGCAAGAAAGGTGTTCGTTCGGGTTACTTTCTAGCGTATCGCAATCATTGAAATTACGTTGTAAATTTGTTTACGAGAGAAGAAAACCGTGTTCGTGCACACAGGGTTTTCTTTACGCTTATGGCATCGTAAATGCACGAGCCTAAGGGGGACTGAAAGTACAATTGACCGCAGCACGCGAACACTAAATGCCGCAGGTACTTTTATTCGTATCTTATATTTGGTTTTATTTAAATCAGATATTTGCAATGTAAACCAAAGAACAGCTGAGACAGAATTACCTTCCTTTTTTTTTTTTTCTTACGACAAAAGTACAAATTGCGTTAGAAAATAATGTTTCAATAGAAATAGAAATTCTTCGAAAGCTCGAGCTTGGTACGTCATTGCATTCCAAGATTATTTTGGTTGTGGAACGAGGAAAGGTAATGCAATGATGCTGGGTGATGACGTTCATGAATCACGCGTTGCACATAACATACCGAGCTTAGGTTGAACGGAAGTCGCCAAGAAGAGGCTATAACGTGTGATTAATTATTAATGAGTTTTGAGCTCATTCTACGATCTTCCACGTCAGCCATATCGTGTCCTCAAGTGTTTAGTCGTGTTAGCGCCACATTGTAACAACTTCTAAAGGCACGATAACGGTCTCCTCTTCTACCTCATGGTGGATAGAAACCATGATAGATTTTTATTATTATTAGATCTAAACGACGAGCACGCAAAGAGACGAGCAAGAAAAGTTTCATAGATTTATTACTCGCTATCAAAGTTAGCTTTAAGAGTAAATTGTGATAAAGCATAATAAAGAAAATATTTATTTATCGAATTGTTTTAGTCTTTCTTTTCCAAATCTTTTATTGTATCTACAAGGAGAATTTGCAAAAGCATTTAGAAAAAAGAAGAAAATTCCAAGAAGTGAGAAAGAATAATAAGAAGTTGAAATGGAAGGAAGGAAGGAGAGGTAAGAGGATGGATCATAAGCGGAAGATTAAGAAGAGGAGCAAGGACCTCGGCAGAACCGGTCATCCTCGTTCGTTCGTTCGTTCGTTCGTTCGTTCGTCGTCGTCCACGTAAACTCATCTTCCAACTCGAAGAGAGATCGCAAGGAACGATTACTCGCGTCACGGATCACTCTGGTTGGATCTCTCTTCGAGTCAGAAACTCTCAGATTATAAGAATCATTATAAAAAAAAAGTTTTGATTGACATCAATAAATTTAACTACCTAAAGAAAAATTTATTAAATTATGGTCAATAAATCTAGTATTGGATTACCAAAGAGACCTTTAATAAAAAGAAAAACCCTTGTAGAATATTTTGATATAGAATGAGATTTTGACTAATTGAATAGTAAAGAAAGAATTTGTTTAGAAGTTTCATTTAGAAATGAACAATGCGTTTTATGCATATTTGTTTTTATTTTCTCTAGAAATTACTGAACATCCAAGTATTTTTGTAGATTGTAAAGGTAAACGGATATATTCAGGGTCGAGAATAGAAAAACATAACGTTGATTATCTGACGTGTGGGTGTTACGATGCAAGACGAGAGATCGCGATCGAGGTTCATCGATCTATTGCCGCCGTGAGGTCGGGTTCTCGGTCCTGCACCTTGAGTGCATCCACCTGGTTAACGCCCACACCGCCCACTACAAAAGCGCGCATAACGTGTGGATCGTTTTCTTGCAAGAGCAAGAGCAAGGCACCTTATTTCTGAACATACATCGACCTGTCGACCATAATTTACGCTTTTCCACCATTACCTTCCAACAGAAAAGTGAGAGCCCTTTTGCTGGACGCAATGCAATACCGTTCCCCTATTCGTCTGCAGATAAGATAGCTTATATCTTCTTCGAGTTCTTTTTATTACGCGAGAAGTAATAAATAGTTTTTTCACTTACATTGACATACAAATAGTTTAGAGTACCTCTAGAAAATATTTCTCTTATTTTAACGAGATTTAAATTATATTTTTTATCTGTTAAATAATGATAGAAGGATGTATCAATTTATACATAGAATTGTTTCAACGATAAGTTAAAAGTGTTGAATGCTTATTTAAAATATAAAATATTTATCTACGAGGAGAAATTTGTCAGTGAATAACTTACTTAGCGTACGCTTTCTCTAAAAGAGCTGGCCAGAACTGATCGCTATGCCGACTCTGCACGAAGGCCAGTCTTCCGTGAACAGCCGGGAGTCTGTCGTCGACGAGAACCTCAACCCAAGCTCCGCACCACCATAAACGAAATCTAAAGACACCAGCATATTCTGCGCTCGGTGATCCTGTTGGTTCTCCATTGTTTCCAAAATCTTGATCGGCTGGTACCACCCTGTAGAAGAGTCCTTTACTCAAGTGAAGAACACCCAGACAAGAGACCAACCATTTGTCACCTGAATAAAACAAAGACTAGATTATATTTTCTATTCGAAGAAATCTTAAACACCATAAGAGAAACAGAGGAAGGAGCATATTTTTATTGGATAACCAATTATTATTATTTAATCTTGTACAATTTTGTATAGAATTAAAATAGAAGACAAATCTGGGTGACTGTTTTACTAGACTCGTTAGTAATTTAAAAGATAGTATATTTAATCTGGTTGATCATTTGAGTATTAATGAACTCGTTCTCCCAGTGATATTTGAATTTCTTGGAAGCTGTCGGCTAATGATTCGATAGTCGTGTTTTAAATAAGGTTATTCGTAGACGTTAAAGTATCGACTACTCCTTGTAATAAAAACGAACAGCATTATCGGTTTTACAGCACATGTTACTTTACGTCATTTTAACGAAGTCTACTCGGCGTGTAATAATTTATGATCGACCCTTACTCATCGCGTTGATGTGTGAGTTTTCTTCTTAAAAATAGAAACAAAAGAAGAAGAATAAAAAGAAGAAAAAACCTTTACGAAATCTAATCGATAAGACTTTCGAAATCTAAAGTGACTTGTAAAACGATGGTGGCTGTTTATCGATCTTTCATCTTTTTAATCTTCTCACAGCCTTGAACGAAGATCGAAGGATCTATCTATGTTCCTTTATAGATCAGTCTCTATCATGTTCTTTAGAAAATAAAGAAAAACAAAATGTTAATCTTCCGATATTTCTTTCGTAAGATTCTTGCATCTCTCTTACTCTTGTCTAGTTTCTAATAACACATCTAACTTTTCCCACGCTTGTTAGTTTTGCAATTAGGAGATTAACGTTGACGATTTATCGTTACTTGGACGAAGAGATTTATCCTTATTTTAGTAAGTTTTATTCTAGTTTCTTCGATATTATCCAATTTCTTCGCGTGATCTGTTAACTTTATTAAAACGAATGAATATACCTCCTCTCGTTTAACCTCTCGTTTAAGATCATAGAATTAAATGAACGAGTACTTATTTAACCAACATAAACATGCTAATCTCAACTAATTACAGTCATGAGAAGAATATTTATGAGAATTTTAGCAATCACGATCGATCATTGCGTGAGAAGCGAAAACTTTAAAGATAAACCCTCGATCATGATCTTCGTTTATGTTCGTATCTTCATTGAAGTTATCCGTTCGTTCCACTTTCACTGTCTTGGTAGAACAGAGACTTTGGTTTACGTCACACAAATTACACGTAGACGATCAATATTAAAGATGACAATATGAATTATAATGTTAAGTAATGACTAATAAATTAAATTTCATTTCTGTTTTGATTATTTTCTCGACAATTTCTTAGTTCCATTGAAAAATTATTCTAATGTATATTAGTCATCAAATGGGAAACATCCGTCCATTGTTCGAACTTATTTAAAACAGTAAATCTATGTTGATCAGTATTTCACATAAAGATATCGTTACAAAAATAGTAGTTTAATAGAAAATTCTATAAGAAATGAGAATTACTGTCTAGTCATTGTTTCGAAATGACTTCAGTTTCCTTAATCATTTGGTAATTCAATGTAAGTGTCAAGTTCTTTGTGAGTTATTCCTTGGCTGGCTACGTGAGATTAGAAAAGTCAGAGATAAGTTGCAATCAAGAAAGAAAGAATTCCAAAGATTCTCGATGAAAGTTAGTCAAGTTTCTTGGTATTCGTTAATTGTTAGAGTAGATTTCAAATATTAGGTTAACGATTTAGGGTTGCGAATAGCGAGCGTAAGACCTTGGAAGAAGATCGTCAAATTTTTCCTTCTGCAATGTAGGTCGAGGCAAATTATTGCGCGTCATCATCATGTTCTGTTACGAGCTTGGCTTGTGGTATACTCTTGCGTACTCGTTAATGGGACATGTTGCGTTTGACTTGCAACGAATGTTATAACTCTTGGAATGTACTATGATAAGTATCAGTGAGCTCGACTTCCGTCGATGTTTTCCTTCTTTTATGCTTGTAAAACTCCACGTAAACTCTTGGGACAAAATTATAAGGAAGCAGGAAGAACTAAAGTATTTATAGAAGCATGTTTATATGCACGATTGGAAAAATAATCACCTTAAAAACAAGTTTCAAGTCATGCGTACGATTTCCTTAGAAATCTATCATAATATGTTATGTACTCGTATAATATATATATACATATATGTACCTAAAACCATCAAGAATTTTTAAGTTTAGATTCACGCGTACTTGTCAAAAATGATTTGTCAAAAATGATTTGTCAAAAATGCAGCGAAGTCGAATAATTATAAACATGCGAGTAAATCACGAAGACCTTCGTTTCATTGAAGAATTAATTAGATTCAATTTGTAGAGTGCAGTGTAGAATGCAGTATTAACACGGTATCAAGTCACTTTGAGAGACAGCATTATGAGTTACTTGGATGCGACAGGATGTCTAATTACTTAATTACCACCGTTTGTCTCGTAATAGCTGTTATTACGGTGCCTTGAAAAGTGGTCAAATATATTGTACCGGACACGATCCTAGAGCCAAATAGCGAACTATGGTGTTTATCATTCGAGAGGAAATTACGCTCGCTTAGATTTAACCTGCTGATTAAGATATCGAGTTTTTATTATTTTATTCGAGCGGAACACATGTGCACGAAACATTTTCAATAGACAGTATCACGTTTTAATCGTTTATTTCATTTGAAAAGCCTTGATGAATAGAGAAATATCTTGGAATCTTGGACTTGCAAGAATTGTAATAACTTTGACCCATGTCCGGAGAAACGCCTGTATTTGAAAATCCCACGGTCGTCGAAGGTTGAGAAAGATTTTCAGGTCAATCGGATCGCGAAGAAAGTCGATGAGAATGAGATTCCCATCCTAACTTGTTGAATGATCGATTCGTGGAAAATGAATGAACGTGTTGAAGCTCTTTTTAGACTCACCCATTTTTCCAGGAATTACGTCGAACTGTGCTGGTGCATCGCTGACGAATATCGGACGATTGCAAAGTTCCTGTTTAGAAAACACCAGCCTTTAATGAGTTCAATTACATTTCCTGTTAATATTATTAATAATATATTGATTGTCAAGGAGTTATAACAATATTTTATTTATATTAATAAAGTGCAGGTATGAAAAGTGAAAGAATTTGAAAATCATTAAAATATATCACTAGATTTATTACCTTAGAGAGCGACATTGTAAATAATTAACCAACGACTCGGACTACGTACACTACGTTAAGAAATCCCGCTAGAAAGAAACTCGTGCGTACAACAATGGATTTTCTCGTGTGGTCCGGAAACGTGCGACGCTTTCGTACCGCTTGATACAATTAATTACCGTTAATTACCTTTAATTACCGTTAATTAGTTGACTGCGAAGAAATGTTAAGAAATCTACCGATAAAATGGATTTTATATCGTTACCACCTGATATATATTTTTAATTCAAGTTTTAAAACGCATTGCGGAAACGTCGTCGTTGTCGTTGTCGTCTGCTTGACTTTTATCAGCACGGTTAAACGTATTTATTGCATGCATTTAGAGAGAGATAGATAGAGAGAGAGAGAGAGAGAGAGAGAGCCAGTAACTTCTGTCGTTCAGAACGCATAAAAGGGGATCTGGTTACGCGTCGCTGATTCTCTTCTTGTCGTTTCTCTTCTCTCGTTTCTCTTCTCTCGTTTCTCGTTTCATCGTGTATATTACGTAATTGTCGTAAGATCGTTGATCCTTGGCTAGATCGACGGTTTTTCAAACTACTCTAAGATCTACTTTTAGTCCAAGCATTCATCTCGAAAAGTAACAAAGCAATCGATATATCTTAATGAAACCTACAACTTTCTCTCCTTTAACATTTTTCAACAAAAAATCATCTTGTTTTTGAGGTGGTCACACTAGGTGTGTCCCTTAAACGAAATCTAGATTTGAATTACGGAAAGAGTCTTTGTAAGAAAGAGACAATTTATATACACTCGTAGAAGTAGACTATGGAAAATGATAAAAAAGGAATAGGATGCAATGCATAAAATTACATAGAAAAATCTACGGAGCGAGTAGTTTTATGAAAAAAAAGTGAACCGTTACTCGAGTTAACGTAAAGCTTACGAAAGGCATGGTTCTGCGATTACAGTCACGAAGAGACAAGGTAGACGACAAGGAAAAGACAACACCAACTACCGTCTACGTGTCAAGGCTGCGTACTGTTTTCGTTACGGTTCCTAAGTCTTTTCCGTTGTCCAGTTCCTATTCTTTCCGTTGTTTCGCAAAATAATTGGAGCGAAACAACGGAAAGTCTGTTCACTTTTCAGGATATACCCTTTTTCAAATAATACCGAATGAAATGAGATTCTAACTTCTATCGAAAGTTATTATCATAGATTATGTTTCAAGAGTTTAATCATTACCTTTGGCCTTTTCCATTGAAATTGGAACGGTGGTGTCTGATGATAGAATACCGATGCTTGAGTAGCTGGAAATTCAGGATCCTCCCAGAGTTCACCTCGTTTCAAGCACGAACGCTTGATTCGTTCGTACTCGCTCATTACGTCCTAAAAAAGAAAATAAAAAAGGAAAGGAAAAAAACATATGCATTCGTTTGATGAACAACATCCAAAGATGTAAACGGGTATCAATGAAAGTTAGTATTACTTCATTCATGTATTCGAACGTATTCGAACTTATTCGAAAACATATTCGGTCAATGAAAGAAAAAATAACTCGTATTTTCATTCGACACCTATCGAAAGGAAAGGAAGGGAAGAAAAAAATAAAAAGGAAAGGAGAGAGGTATAGTTAGTAAAGCGTTGTTAACTCTATTACCTAATGAGACTTGCAACCGTTACAGATCATGCGGAAAGTTTACCGTTAAATCTCACCTAACAAGGCGCCAGGAATTATAATAAATCACGTTTCCTTAATTAAAGTTAACGATTAATTCTCCTACTATGCGAATCTTCGTTTACTTGGCTAGGCCCATCCTGCATCCTGAGATTTAACAATTAATAATATGTTTTTTGACTTTTTCTCCTTTGGGGAGAAGGGACTTTGTTTTAAGTTCGTTAAAACTTGGCTAACCGAGCATTTTTTACGAGTATTCCTTGATAATATATTTTCAACACGTGTATGCGATAATGCAGCCGAGGAGATGGTGCGTGGAAGAGTCGTGGAAGAGTCGTGAAAGCGTCACTGTTACGAAATACTCAATTACGTTGTTTGGATCCCGACGAATACGACATGTATAGTGTATGTTTTTCGAAAGACCATTTCGATAAACTTCTAATGACGACAAATTTCCCAACACGACAAACTACAATTGAAAATTTAATGAGTTTCTAGTGATTTGGTAGTTGAGGTTACCATGCCAGAAGAAAGTTAACAATTTATTTTTTGTCTTTCTCTTATTTTTGTGTTATTATATTTTTCTATTTAGCCAGTGCACGTTCAGCCACAAGTACCACCTTGGCATACCAGGCTAAGGCGTGGTTTAGTCCATTGTCAACGCTCTTAGTTCTTTATAGTTATTATGTCTCGCTTCTGTCTTACGTAATAGATTGTTTACTTCCAGTTATACTTTATGATTAGCTAACAACGCTTCCTTTCCTTTCCTTTCCGTTCATTTAACTCTCCAATCGATCGTCTAACTTTCTATTTGGGACCGTGCAAACGTCATCAGCGTCGTCTAGCATTACCAACACATTTTAGGATATTTTTAAATATTAAATTTAGAGTTTCTATGTACTAGATTGGTGCATATGAAATGTTGGATTCTTTTTACAATCTTTCTGAAATTGGCAGGGTGAAGAAACTTAAAAATTTGACATTTCATATGCACCAACCTAATATAAGAGTTTTCTAACTTTAAATCAATGAATATAAATCCAGGTTCTCTATTATACATCTGACTAAGGAAAGTCAATAAAATTCACCGAACCGTTCGTTCTACATCGAAAGGAGTGCAC
>JACGTP010000094.1:316852-399331 GCA_023678845.1 Mischocyttarus mexicanus | reverse complement strand
TCGTTATTGTATTATACGAATTTGCAATTATTTATAAAAGAAAACAATATGTCACCTTAGCCTTGTTAGTTGAAAAATAATCATTTTTAACGATTTTTAATAATAAATTGAAGAAAAATATTTTTTTTATAAAGGTAGATATAATAAATAATGTCGACAATTGAACTCACTTGTATCCATTGACGAATTCCATGGGGTAAAAATTGCACCGACGAAAAAAGTAGCAAAGAACGGTGCAAAACTATCCGTAATATTTGGGCAACATACTGCAATTACGTCATTTTTTTTAATTCCTTGTTGACGTAACCAAAGGGAACATTTTACAGTTAGATCATACATTTCGGCTAAGGTATAAGTCGTTCCCGTAACCAGGTCCATCTGTGTTTTCATTAAATATTCAAACGAGTTAATTATTATTTTTCATATAAACGCACTTTTCAATAATAGAAAATAATTCGTGTAGAAAATGTTACGAAAGAAAAATCGATTTTTTCTTTTTCTTTTATTTATTGAGAGTATAAATTAATTCGGCTCGTTTTTTTCTTTCTATTCATGAGGCACTCAATTGCCTTGCTTGAGAATAATTCCCATGGATTTCAATAGTACGGAAATTCTTGCTTGCGTAACTCCCAATGATTCTGCAAGTTCTTCCTGCGTTTGACTTGGATCTTTATCGAGTAATGGCTCCAATTCTTTGTCTTTGAATTTTTTTGCCTGTCCAGAGCGAGGCTCGTCTTCAACCCTGTAATCACTATTCTTGAAACGTTGAAACCATTCCCTACATGATTTATCAGTTGGATAAAATTTATCACCATAAACTTCTACCAGCATTCGATGCGCTTTTCTTCCAATTAAAACAGAAAACTAAAACCTCCCGCAAATGCTGCTTAGTTAACACACAACTTGATATATTCAACACGGTAAAAAACAGGGGTTTTGTGTGAAACTCAAAACGATATGTACTGAATATTATTGACAGATGTCTAATCTCTCTGAAACCACCGGAATAAATAAAACCTAAATGAAAATGAAACTTAATGTTCAAAGCTTAATTCGCAACAGCCTAATTTATACTCCCAATATATTATATAAAGTGTATCAATTATTTTCAAGAACGTAAATGGAGAATTAATCCATTAGGATAAATTATAATATATATAATATTTTTTCCAAATAGGAAAAAACAGATGATATAGTTTGTATAATATTGTTTATCAATTTTATAATCTTTATATATAAATACCTGACCAACAAATTCAGGTTTTTCTTTCATTCTATCTGCGAGTAATTTTCCGATGCTCTTGTATTCTGTAGATAAGGGTACATCCTTGCCTTTCAATATATTGTCCTCTATAATAAAATCTGAATTTTGCTGAAATAATTATTTGTAATAATTCAAGATTCAAATTTATCTAATATCGATTGAATGTCATTGATTTGTTGAATGTTATTAGTTCGCTTCAATCTAACATATTTAACGTTAAAACGATTTGATTTAAAGTGAAAATCTTTATGATTTTTTATGAAAAGGTCGAGTTAATGAAATATAATATCTAGAAATAAAAATTAATACTAAACAAATAAGTTTGTTGTAATGCTTACGTTTATGTTTTTCTTATCGACCACCATGATTGATAAACACTTTTTAAATTTAAAAGAAAACAAATATATTTCTTTACTATATATATATATATATATATATATATATATATAGAATTTTCTAATAATGGATCTCGATTCTTCGAGAAGTTATCAATGAGATACGAAGTACGACTGTATAAAAAATCAACTTTTCCTTCTTTTTATAGTTGAGAATGATGAGACGATCATACTCCTGTTACACTAACTCCTACCACCAGCTTATATTCCATACATTTCCCCTTCTCTTTGTTTCGTCTATAGTATAGACTTGACGCCACATAAATATCATACTTTACTAGATATCATTTAAATCTCTTTAATAGAAATCTTACAATTAGTTCATTTCAATAGTTTCATAATAAACTTCTCTTTTAAAGTAGCCTATTTTAATTACGACAATTATACAAAAGAGAGAAAAAGAAAAAAGAGTTTAATGAGAGATATTCAATATGAATTTTATCGAAATGATGATTATAATTCATCAAAAGTTTCTTCAAATAACACTTTAATCACTTTTGAATTATTATCATTTCTATGGACAATATTGTTTGAAAGTGATTTTCAAATTTTCTAAATCAAATTGTTAAGTTAAAAGAAATTTTCTAATCATTCGTTAACCATTTTGTTTATTTTAAATACAAAAACGATTGAGTTTAATTTCGCGTAGGTTATTTTTTTTTAAATATTTATGTTTATAATAATTATTTATTGCTGTTTATTTTCGTTGTATTTGGATATTCGTTAAACGATAAATTCGAATTCTCTTCCGAATAATCTTATCTAAATTGTATAGAAAGAACAAATCAAAAAATCAATGTTGCAACAATGATAACGTTATTAAATTCTAATAAAACAGTCAAGGAAAAAAAAAGAAAAACACGCGATGATGGGAGTTTCATAATCTGTCAACCATTTATTTAAGAATAAAAAACTTTCACGAAGATTTTCAATAGAACCGATTATATACGATTAGTTATGTCATATTCTTTCGTAACAGACGAGAAATAAAATACGTGTAATTATTTATCAGTTACGTCATAAAGAGCTCATAGAACACGAGTTTTTTTTTTCTTTTTTAAATTACCTTCATTCTTCCAACGATCTTCTTGTTATTTTTATTTTTTCCAATATTTATATTCAATTAAAACATACATTTAAAAAAAAGAAAAAAAGCAATGTTTGGGTATATATTTTGTTTAGAAAAATACTATTTATGAACGAATGAGTAATAATATATTTTATTTTTATTTGTTCAAATGAATTTTAATCTCTGACATCTAACTTGTTCTTCTTGTATTCGTCTAATGCAATCTTACTATACTTGATTATGTTCTTTTGCCTTTCACGTTCCTTTTGAACGATTATCTGACGTTTCTCCAATTCTTCGTTCAAATTCATTTTCACCCAGACCAGTCGTTCCTTCAACTAAACGAGCAAATTTTCTTGTTAAATTAATTTAACAAAATCTTTATGATAAGAGACATTTGTCATTTTAAATAACCTCGGTTAAGGACATTTCACATAACAATCCTAAGCCGCTTGTTTTGGTAGGATCAAATTCCTTGTTTTTAGTAGCCGATCTTAATGATTGAATGGCTTTTATCTCCCTAATCAATTGACCTTTTCTTTGAATTTCTTTCAATTTTTCCTCAGCCAGTAACATTTTCAATTGTCGTGATTTCTCGGATACTTCGACAGCTAATATTTATTATTACAAATGATTTAATCATGATAAATAAAAAACAAACTAAACTAAAGATTGCCGTTAGTTGAGTCAGCATTTTTTTAGACAGTATTGTTATTTTAAATAAATGATCAGTTATTTATATTAAAATGTCGAAACAACATTAAGTTGTTGGTACAAAACAACTGAACAAAAGGGAATACCTTTTTGACGTTTCTCATCGATCATAGAATTATAAGAATATTTAGAAGCTTGTTCCTGTTCTTTACATTTTTCAACATTATCCAAAGCTTCTTTCTTATATTCCATTCTCAATTTTTCCAATCTACGGTATAGCTTGTTTCTCTGGAATATTAACAATTTTTTTTCTACTTTTTTCTTTATTTAATTTCTACGCCACCTCTGTGTGCGCGTGCGTGCGTGCGTGTGCGTGCGTGTGTTTTATTATTACTATATTATTATGATATTTTTATATATACCTCTTCTCTAACGTTTTGCGCAGATATTCTATTATCGTTGAAAAGTGATTTCTTAGCTAAATATGCACTTTTACGTGTTAACATAATTATCATACGTTTCTCCTCAGTTTTATTTACCTCCTCTTCTATTTCCAATTTTTTTATCTTCTCATTTAATTTCTTTGTCGAATCCGGATCTAAACTACCTTCAACCAATCTTCGTATTCTAAGATTAAAAAGAAAAATTTGTCTATAAAGTTAACACTCGTACAATACGATTTAATATGTTACGCTTATCTATACACGTATGTATAATAAATGAAAGTGAAATTTAAAAAGCATAATAAATCAGACTGTCTTAGAATTTTTACGCAAAGTAATTATACGTCATAGGCATTATGTGATACACGTGATATGTTTATGATAAATTATCGCATCGTTAAATTAATTTAATCCTTAGAAGAAAAAAAAATACACTTTTTGTCTCTATTTATTATTTTTTTTCCTCTCAAACTTTATCTGCGAGATTTATATCGTAATTTTAATATTTTTTTAATTGTCACAAGTGCACGAACTCGAAAATCTTTTTTTATATAATCTTTTACCTTAACAAATAAACGTTGCTATAATATTATTCTAAATATATTTTTCTCTTTGTAAATATTAACTCCTTTTATTCTACCTAAACCGTTTTTGCACTTTGTTCTAAATCATAAACGTAAAAAGATTTTCTTTTTTTTATATAATTTCCCGTCAATCAAGATAACTACCATTTATGGTTTCAAATTCCATTATTACATATAACACAGGAAACGTATTACTAAATAAGTTTGATTACTAATTGTGATAAACATGGTGATTAAATGTGACGTTTTCTATATCAATTTATTGGTTTTTTCTTTTTAACCTGGAATACAACACACACACATACACAACAAACGTAAAGTAATACGCAGTGTGTAATTTTGTTAGTGAACCGAATCACAAATGGTTCTTCATTTGTACCTATATTTTTCTTTATCCTATTGTTTACAGAGAAATTATTAGTTCAACTAACTTTGTTACTTCCTTCAGTTCTTCGTTCGCTATTCGTGCACATTCGCGAAGAATCGAAGTTGCGTTTTGTTTAATTTCGACCGGCTAAAAAAATGAAACACATATCATTTATACATTTATCGTATAAGAATAAACCGTTCATTTGCAAAAAAATTAATTAACCAAAAATATAAAATAAAATGTAGGAAGAAAAATTACATACATCGTTCAACAGTCACCACAAATTTTATTATTAATTATATTATATTTAATATATATATATATTTATTATTTATTATTAAGTTCATTATTAAAGACAATTAATTGATTTAGAATTAAACAATCCTAAATATCTCGTAAAATATTGACACTTCGATGACCTTGGGTTAATACTTTTATACTAAGAATAATAAAAAAGAATCGATTGATTAGCAAAAAAAAAATATTGATTTACCTTGGAAAATAAAGCGCAAGTGCAAATCTGATAAGTGCATCGGTGCATCCACGCATACAAAATAATGTCATAGGAAATTGGAACGTACGATTATGGTAAATAATTGCTTTTCTTTTTTTTTCTTTTTTTTTCTTTATTATATTTAGTTACGTAATAAATATCATTCTGTATATTTAATTATTTCTTACTTTAAAAATGGGTACACGTTTCCTCGCATAACTGGCATGCTTATCAGTTTTACTTTCAACTTCGATAAACTTTATTTGACGTTTAATCGAACATGCAGGTGCATCTTCGTTCGCTTCTCTTAGCAAACGTAAAGCTTGTGTTTTGTTAGCTTCACGCAGTGCATTCAATTTTTCTTCTATACAAGGTGAAAAATAAGTAGATCTTGGTACCTTCCTAGGTGATTTTCTTACCGTAAGATCCTATTCTGGGTAAACGAAAGATAGAAAAGACAAAAATTTTTTAATAATCGTAACCAGTACCAACAAACCATATTTTTCTATTGCAACATAATTCGTATTGAGCAATTAAATATATAATTTATTTGATTTATGTTTAAGAAAAATATAATTATAATTATATTGTAGAAACATTTAATATATATATACACAAATAAAATAAATAAATGTTATTATTTATAATATTATTATTAGCTTATTTGACTTGGTGTACGTTTAATAGAACGTGCAAAAATTAATAGATTTATTATTTAATTAAACATAAATAAATACGTTATATTGCTACGAGTATTTATTATGAAACGTTATAAGGATTTTTTAGAAAATTTGTACAATCGTTTATAAAAATTCTTTCGTTGTCAAAATCAATTTCATTGGAGTTGATTAATAATCTAATCGAAAAAATATTTTAATCTACTAAATGTATAAAATATTGAAATTACTTCGGGCGTTGGTGGTGGATCCTTGGTAACTCTTTTAACATGATTAAGAACTTTCATATAAATTGGCTTAGTTGTATTTTGTTTATACAACTTCCTCTTACGTAATTTTTCTTCTCTCAAATAAATTCGTAAAGCCTGAAAGACACGAGACCTTTTTTTATAGTACATTAATCGAATATACATTTTTATCAAACATTTTTTATTTAAAATGTAAATTTTGTAAATTTTGTAAATTTTGTATAGTACCTTCAAACGTGGTAAGGCCAATAAATAAGGTTTGTATATATTCTCATAAACGAAATTAACTTCGAATACTTCGATACTTCTAGTATAAAATAAGTCCAAAGTTTCTTTACGAAGCAAATAAGATATGAGATTTATTATTTTATCGATTTTGAAATGTATGAAGAAATCTATAGCAGTTTGTATGGCCAAGAATGTTATTTGAAAGATCAGAAGGTATACGAGCACTGAAAGCATATACTCGTTAATATATTAGGTGTAGTAAAGAGAAATTCATTATTTTTACGTTTATTTCTAGCTAGAAATGACAGATTACTTTTTACTACAACAAATATTATCGTTTATAAATTTTTCATTAATGTTTTACTTCACCCATTATATTTTTATTCGACAAAAAATATTTGAAATAATATATATATATATATTATTCGAAATATTTAAATAATATTTCAAGACGATCGACATTTGAACGAATTTATATGGAAAGTTATAGTATTTCTGTTATGTATATGTGTGTGTGTACGTGTATGTATTTATGAGATACGTTGTCGATGTTTATTTTAAGATATGTTTGTTTACGTAAGGACAAGTGGCAATGTGAAATACTTCGAAAGTGTCTACATATCTTTTAAATAATTGTTCAAATTAATAAATTTACTAATTTATATATATTCATATATATTCCACCATCGTATATATATATATATATATATATATATATATATATTTTTTTTTCTTTTTACTCTGACAATGAATCGAAATTATATAACAAAAATTTTGCTATTTTAATTTTGCAGCGTTAATGAGACAAATAAAAATACATAATTAATTCGTTTACCCGAAAAGTATAATAATGATAGACTTTGTTGTATTCGTTAAAAAATATAAACCATTATTCAGGATTTTTTTGTAATATCATGTATCACGTATCGGTGTATCGTATTAACTACCTACCCATTATTTCGTACAAATCATCGTTTTTCTCGTAACATCGTCGTTGTTTAAAATAATCCTCGCATATACTTCTCAATGGAATTTCAAATCTAACTATGGTCATGAATAATTTGGCTATTTTGTAATGCAACGATTCTGGCGGGACCTCGAAATATATATATATGTGAACAAGATGAAGAAAATTATTACGTATTAAACGTGTATTACGAATTAATCGAATAATATAAATAATAATATAAAATAATATACGAATAATATAAAATTTAATTACTATCTCGAGAAAAAGAAAAATGCATATTAACCTGAATTTGTTTAACATCATCCAGAAGATATTTCATCGAATTCGAATAGGATTTACAATGTTTTTCATCAATCTTCTCGCTCGTAAACAACACCAAACAAAATTCATCCGACGATAGATTATTTTTTTTCGATAAAAATGCGTCAAGCATCTCGATGATCGGAATGACAAGGGACAATTGATATACGTTGTTATCGTTTATCTAATTATTTAACGTGATTAATGAAAAAAGGAAAAAAAAATAGTATTTTTCACAAAGTAAAATAAAAGTAAGTTGTTTTAATCTTTTTGAAAGATACCTCGTCTCCAAGACAAAACATCTTTCTTGTGTACAATTATTGTCACATATATATGTATAATTATAATGATAATTATAATTTATATGTCAATCGTATATTTTTAAAGTAAAACATGACAAATAATTCCGTTACTTGAAGTTTGACGATTTATAACTGATTGTACCAAATATTTCTGATTTTCTTCTTTCTATTATTTGTTTATAATACTTTCTTCTTTATTACTAACATGATTTAGAAGAGAAAAAAATTGAATTTTTTCTTACGTTAAACCGTGCAATAAAAATTTTTGTATTATCTTGAAAATTTGGAAGAAAAAGAAGACAAATAATTCGTGTTTATTATACATACACTATCAAACATTTTCTTTATTTTTTTGTTTACATCTTCCTAGTTGTCTACCCGATGGTAGACAACATGAATTAAAAATCATGATTCATTATCTTCATGGAACTATAATAATAGTCGAGTCCCTCGAGGCAGTGTTTTGGGTCCGTTGTTAATATGCCTTGTTTGTTTCTGATCTTGGTTAGATTATTAATTGCAATCATATATTTTATGCAAATGACTTGGTCATTTATATGGCTCATGCCATTTAACAGAATTTAATATATCTATAAATTTATAATTAAATATATTAAAATAATTATATAATTGAATATAATTAAAAAATTGTATATATTTTATATATTTAACTATTTAAAATTATATAATTAAATATGTAAAATTTATATGTATATATATTAAATTCTGTTTAAATAATTATATGTACGTAAATATATATATGTATATAAGAGAAAGAGAGAGAGAGAGAGAGAGAGAGAGAGAGAGAGAAAGAGAGAGAGTAAGATAAATAAGAATTTTAATACGGCATTTGTCTACTTTGTTAAAAGTTTCATGCTTATTTTTTTTTGTTTTTTTTTAATGATGAAAATCGACGTAAATACGTAGTATGTCTCTTTTACAAATTTGTTATATATGTATATAAAAAAAATTAACATTATAATTTTATTTTTCTAACCCTACGCGACCTATTTACGTAAAAAGGAGAAAAAAGAACAGTCTATCTTTTTTCTTATATATCCTTCGTGTGTTTGTATGTGTTTTTTTTCTTTTGCTTCTATAAACAATATACAATATATTTTTTGTTCGTTCGTTCGTATGTTATTAACTTCGAGAAGAAAAAAAGAAAATTGGTTATATACGGATAAATAATTTAAATAAATAATATTCCGTCAAAATCGTGCCAATAGATTTTTAAAGTAAGACCAGAAAAAAAGGGATTTAAGTTAACAAATTGATTTGGATTTTTTTTTTTCCGTACGATAATATAAGCATTATTCAGACGATGAAAATGTTAATAATATAGTCGCAATAATAATAATAATCGAAAAAATAAATTATTTCTCATCACTTTGTTTTACTACGCAAAATACAAAAGTATTTATAATCGAATCGTTCGCAAATCCCGATACGATTAACATGAATTTTATAATGGTTGAAAATTTTAACTGTAAAATTAAAGTATCACCGAAATAATTCTAAATAATTCTAGATCTTAATAATTTTCTAATTTCCCAAAGTATCGCCGAATTCGTTCTATACTTTTTTACATTTTCGAAATTAATTTTCTTTCAATAATAATAATAATAATAATAATAATAATAATAAATGGTTGATAATTAATAAAAGTTAGAACAAATTTATGTAAAAATTTATGAATTTTCTTTTTACTGTATTTTCATTTTGATGAAATCAATCGATTCGACTAATGAACGATTACTATTTAAAATAATTATCGTACGTTAATTACATTTCATTAAAATTATCCCTTATTTACTCTTATATTTTTCCAAGTGAAAAAATAATCGGTGTACGTTACACTAGAAAGGTATTTCTTTCGATGGTTACAATATTTTTTTCTTATCAAATGTAACATATACCTATTTTCTATGCACCCATCTCTCTCATCCATACAACAAATTCCTTAGCCATTGTATAAAATAAAATTGGCAGTCAAAATATTTTTCTGTTGCATTTTTATTTTTTTTCCCTTTAATAACAAGATTTTCTTGCTATAGTCAATTTTTTTTCGTGAGAAAACACCGTGTTCAAATTTATAATAAATGATAATAGAATCAAAACAAAAACAATAAAATATATATATATATTCCAAAACGTTAAAGCCAATTCTAAAGAAATGCAATGGCCAAGAAGAACAATCATTGGTAACGTTGTACTTAAAATTTCTTTTTTTATAAATCAAAAATAACAGACGCATTATTTAATGGATATTAAAAATAAACACAATTTTCTCTGCACATCGATTCGCACAATATTAATAATACAGATCCGCTTTTTCCTAAATCAAATACGATATGTATATGTGTGTGTGTTCTTTTTTTATGTATACAATTATATGTATCTTAGTTGCTGCTTCATGTAAATTGATATGTATATTATGTATATCTGTATATGATATAGGTATATGTTAGTATAGAATGAATATAATTAATTAATGCCGGTGGGGGAGGAGAGTATGGTGGTGGTTGGTAGAGTCTATAATACGGGCAACGTATAAACTAACTATAAATGTATATCACACCGATACAATCGCAAATACAGTCGGTTTCTACACCTATATGCTTTTTGCTTTTTCATTTTTCTCTAAATTCTTACTTAAAAACTATACAAATCTTAAATTAAAATACGGTACTACGTATTTATTTTTTTCTCTATTTTCTTTTTTTTTTCTTTTATACATATATTTCTCCTAATCGATCTACGATTGAAACTCCGCTTTTTAAATCGCATTGTTCTTCAATATCACAAAACAACATAAAAAGAAGAAGGAATACCACTTAAAACAAACATCATCGATAGATCTAATCGCAATATAGTTACGTTCAACGCCAGAAGGACGAACCTGTCGTTATTATCCTTATTTTAGTTTCTTTTTCTTTTTTTTTTGTTTCTTATCAAATCTATCTACTAAGTATTACATAATTAAATTTATACTCGATATTTTATTATTATAATAATAATATGTATAATATATATATATATATATAAATGTACGTATATAATACGGTGTATTATTGTTATAAAAAAAAAAAGAAAATGTATTGTCGATTATATTCGAAGAAAAAAAAAATTGATAAACATAAATCGACAAAGTTAGAGGTTGCGAAAGTGTTTATATTTAAAAATACGGTTTTTTTCTCCCCCCCCCCCTCTTACCAAATTTTGATTTTGTCGGATTCTCGTTATTTATCTATTGGCTATCCTTCAAGCGCAACAACAAAAACAAAACAAACAAAAATCCTCCGAGAAAAATAAAAATATATATATATATAAGAAAGAGTTACCTTCAATCTACATAACTAATCTCTAATCTATATATATATATATATATATATATATGTATAAATACAATAATAGTGGTAATATATTTAAACGAGATGAAAAGGGTTGATAAATAATATCTTGACAAGCGTCGCAGTTCCATTACATCTACTCGCATATCTGTGTGTGTGTGTGTGGATGTCATGGTACGTAAACCTCACCCGCGTCCTTTATTACAAATAATCTAATAATAATAATAATAATGTAAAAACAAGAAAAAATGAATTTTTGTACAATATATAATAGTTAATAGAGTTATTTTTTATCGAATGCTTTGATAATCGACGTAATGCTCTCGTAGGTTCCCGTTGCGAATCCTAGCAAACCGATCAGAACAATCGTCACGTCCTTAATAACCATGAATGGACTTAGGTTGATATTTTGCCAACATACTACCAATTCGATGATAGGCGGAAATAATAATGCAAGTGCTGTACTACTAACTGCACCAACTAACGAAATGAATAGACCCAACTCTGGTATTGCCTCCGCCAAAATAACTGCAACAATGTTTTTCAAACATTTATCTTATTTGTTCATTGAAAAAAGAGTGTAAGAAAATTATTATTAAAAATATTATTATAATATCATTTTTGAAAAATGACGTAAATCGAACATCATATTAACGTTTTGTGTTAACTGGGAACATACGAGCAGATGTTATAAAAAAATGTTCACGTTTTGAAAGGTAATTAATAATTTGGTAATATCTAAAAAGAAATGTCTCATTTTTGTGATTATTTTGTAATTATCAATGAATACTTTCTAGGTTGTATATCATTCAGTACACGTGAAATATACGAAGATAAAAATAAAATCTACTTACAGGTAATAAAACATACAGCAGATCGGAAGACAATTTCTGCAACTGCTGGCCATTTAAATGGTCCAAACTGTTCAACAATACCAGGCCATATGATAGCAATGGGTACGTAAAATTGCAGTGCATAGGTCAGCAAAATGCTCAAAGAAATGGCCAACTTGATGCACTGCGGTAAGCTGTAAAAATAGAACTTTAGTTTGTATCTACGGATAAAGACCACGTGCGCGTTATTTTGTCGTTCGTTTGGGAACTCGCGCTCGCTAAAAAAAAAACAAAATATCTCTCCTGGAAATAATCAACAAAAATGTAATTTAAAACAAGCCTATGAAGTCGGTAAGAGAAAGAAAAAACAACGACAAGCTTTTTTTAACGCAAAAGAATTTTTTTTAATCGTCACTTCAATCCTCTTTTTTTTTGGTTTAATCCATTCACCGCATGCAAGGAAAAAGAATTTAAAAAAGAAAAATAAATAATACTCTTCAAACATTTGATAGGAATTAATATTGGTTAATATATATTTTTTGAAACCAATCGTTAGAGCGATGAGAAAAAAATAAAAGTAATAGAAAAATCTAAAATCACTGCACATCTATCACAGAGAGAGAGAGAGAGAGAGAGAGAGAGAGAGAGAGAGAGAGAATAATTGGTATAAACCTTGCCTGCGAGTAGATCTTTTTCCCGTTCACTCTTGGTATGCAACAATACAATAAAATTTTATGTTAAAATAAATCGAAACAAAATCTCGACATGTTTTTGTCGATAGAATACAAAGTTCAATTTCGCAATATAATTATACTCGATGCAATAAGGTGTTGATAGTTTCGTATAAAGGCATGCACAAACAAATGCAATATTGCAACTACTATTTAAAAGGGAATACCTTTCGGTCATGAAAATCCGCAAAACTTGTTTTGTTTTTTATTTATACAATACTATATCTCGATAAAATATGCATTTAAAATTTTATATCGATCCGAGAAAAATCATCAAAGTTAGAAAATTTATTTTCGCATAGATTAACTGTCTTAAAAATATATTTCAAGTAGGTAGGATATAGATTATGATTTAAAAAAAAAAAGAAAAGAACAATAAACGAGATACTTACACCTCCGATAATTCGAGATTCAGCGTGACAGAGCCTCGAACTTCGTCACCATACTTTAAATAGGATAAGAAACCCATAGCTACGAACATGGCACCCACGATAACCATACCTACGTTTAGGACACCTAATGGTTTGTTGAAATTACTTGGCTTCTTCATCTCGTTCTTCAATGGTAAAACCTTAACAAAACCAGACAAAAATAAGTCATGCGATTTATATAGGATTATTTGTTTATTTAAATCACTAAAGAAATACATAACATGTAGTTACAATATAAGAAACTTTTGCTGTTAAACTAAAAAAAGGGATGAGACGCGTTTATTTCAACAAAAATTTGTCATAACTTACCAAAGTGATACCCTCGAAAGAATATATAACGGTCCCGAAGAATAATGGTAATTCATGCCAATCTGCGATGTATCTTCTTTCAGAAATTGCCGGTATGTCATGACTCATAATATAAATTGTCGCTATGTAACCAGCTATTACCAAAAAATTCGCTATTGAAGTCACAGGTACCAAGTATTTCAGATTTCTTATCCACGTGCTTAGTATGATTGGTATCAAGACTATCGCCATGTGTTGGTGAACGCTCATTTTCACGTTGTGGGCGTCTAATACCTACAAATTTTATTAATATTAATATTTTTTATATATTATTATTATCATTAAACAATAGTTTCCATAAGTGCTATAATTTCTATAAGTTCTATAATTTCTATAATAACTTCAAAATTGCATTTTTATTTCTATCACATTTGTGTAAAGAAAAATATTTATATTATAAATTGTAATATTAATTTGTTCCCATGATTCCCTTCCCCTCTCAATCCCTACACCATGTAATTACTGAAAATACTATAAATCCAAAGTTTATGTTGCATGTTGATTTTAATTACTTTTCTTCACTTCTTTAGAAATCTTAAAAAATAACAATTCTTCAGTAAAACCATTTTCTAGCATAAATTTTTATATGAACTTTTTTAATCTCGTAAAAACGTCTTATAAGTTTGATCCTGCCTGATCTTTAGGAACACCCTGTATATCATTTCTATTTATATTTATATATAAATATATATATTTTTTTCTACTCTTACCTGTTGCATATTCGTCGATATAAAAACGAAATAAACGCAGCAGAATCCGAGTTGCGTTACGCATAAAAATAAATTAACCATTCTTCTGTAACAAATCGATGGAAAAGTGTGCGATGTAAAATAACGAAATAAAAAATCATTAGGTGTGTGACTTTTTCGTTGAATGAAAGAAAATAAATAATAACGAACGAATAAAATGAGTTATGAAGATAGGAAAAAAAAAAAAAATTAAAAATAGAAACAAAATTAAAAACAATTTAAAAAAAAAAAGGAAAATAAAATAAAGATTCGTAATAAATTTTTCTCCTTTTTTTCTTTTTTGTCTTATTTTTTGTCTTTTTTTTTACCTCATAAAAACAGAATATTTTCGAACAGCCAATGGTCCCGTGGCAAAACATAATTCAACAGTACCAGCAAAGCCGGGCTGAATAGTTGAATCACCTATACGACGTTTTACTTCTTCGTTACATTGTACCTAAAAAGTAAACAAAATTAATAATTAACAATTAAATGAAATTACTTTTATTATATAATAATTTCTCGATATAAAATCAATTTTTTCTTTGAACTTGTGTGTACACATTTTAAAAATTATTTTTTATATTAATTAAACTAACATATATATATAGTTAACTTTGATTAAAAATATTTTACATAAATTAGTATTTAAAAAGCTGCATGCTTCATAAACGTATTATTATAAAAAGCGACATAAATTCATTTATTGCCAAGGAGAAAAATATTTTATTTTCTCATGTACGATATTATTAATTATTATTTAAAAAAAGATTAAATTAAATAATGAATCTCACATAAAATATAATTAATGATATTTATTGGTATTTTATAAACATTATATATAAACTTAATATTAATCATTGCCAATAAATTTGTTTAATTAATTCAAACGTAAAAAGACCCTTGTATTATTTGAGTATAAAAATAAATGATGCATTTAGATCACTTTAAATAAAAAAGACAATTGATATATATGTATATTGTTATGTTACAGTTTAATTCAATGCTTCAACTATACGTACAAGAATGTGTTGGGCATGGACGCAAATGACACCGAGGAAGATGGTTAAAGGTGGTGCCAGTAATAATCCGGCATGTTTAAAGGCATCACCTAATGCGAAAATACCGGAACCAACGTTACCCTTGAACAGGTGCATCATGGTCTCAATATACCTGTGACGATCCAATTCAATTATTAGTTCTTACCATAATTGACCATAAGAATCAACTATAAACAGTTGATGGTTGTATTTCAATGTTAACGAGTTAAAAGAAAAAAATCAAAACTATGTACTATTAACTTGGAAAAAAACAGTAAAAATGAAGTAGTATTAAAAAAAAATCCTGTTCGTAAAAAAATAACTCAATTATACTAATTTTTATTGTATAATTATTTGTATTTTCACAGGAAGACAAAAAGAGACAATTCTCTAAATAATCCTTCTCAAAGAATAATCATTGTTTTCTTATATCATTCTATTAAAATATTTTCCTGGCAATCTAAATCATAAAAAAAAGAAGAATTCACCAGAACACATACGAGTGAGTTGTAATGCATGATAGCAATCGATGGTATGCATAGTTGATCATAAAAACTGAAAATGATGAAATATCGTGGGTAACTATTGCGGACTGTGCACCGAGTACTCTTTATTAATTACTATTATAACATCATTTTTCTCTCTCGTGATTAATAGCCTGCAATAAGCGTTGTTGTATTTACCGAATAAAAGAATAGTGTGTGTGTGTGAGTGTGTATAAGAGAGAGAGACCATAGTACATCCTCGGTGCAAAGTTTCCAAGCATTCGCGTTGACTATAGCATGAGCTAATTTAAAATCGTCTACAAATGAAATCGGTCAAACGAGTTTGGACGCTTTCGAAGAAACCTAAAAGCGTCAAAAGCTTTTGCCTAATTTTATATGCTGATCGATACAATACTTAACGTTTTTTTCGCGTCATCGAAAACAATTTTACGAATTTCGTCAATGTTATTTGCAACATTTCTTTTTTCTCCGGTTAATTATATAAATTGTGTATTAAAAAAGTAATCCATCGTTTCAAGCTTGATATAAACGTAAAAACAATACTATTATATATATATATATATAATAAAGTACTTTAATTATGTTGATATTTAAAGTATAATAATTTGTAATTATTTTCGTTGTTGTTGGTTGTTATTCGTGATAAACGATAAATGAAAAAACAGTTCAATATACTATGTGAAATAATAAACGTATATAAACCTAACGATGAAGTTTAAATCTAGGTATTACGCGATTCGCGGTAGATGAGCGCTTATGCCAAATTATTTATTTCGGTCTTGCTTTTGCTCGGTCCGCAGTGTATGTTTAAATCCAGAGCTCGTGACATCTATTCACGCAAAGACTAGTTAATGACAAGAGTAAAAGAGAGAGACAACAGATAAAACTTACGTAAATAGTCATCGATACAATGATCGTTGGGTCAACTAAAATGCATTTTATGTCCACTTATTCCTTTTGTAAGAGAAAAAAAAGACAAAAAAAATAAAAAGAATGAATAATATCCGTTTCAAACATGATGATGCACTTATAATTATGAAACGTTTTAAAAAAAAGTATTATAAAAATATACTATATCTAGATACCGTAGATTATATCTGTTGCATAATACATACTGTTTGATTGTTTTCGGGTTATGAAACCGATTACGTCAAATAAAATAATAATTATAATAATAATTAATGCGAACACCAAAAAAAAAAGAAAGATAAATGCGATTAGCGAAAAATACAAAGATTATTTTAAATCTATATAGAATAATTTTAATATCCGACAAGAAATAATAATGTTTAAAAAGAAACTCCTGAACGATTGAGGTATTAAGATAAAAATCTATACTTGGCTAAAAGGCTATATACTATTAGAGAATGTTTAAGGACGAATTAAGATTAAACGGGTATTAAAATATTTCATGCGCATTAGAGGTGTGAGACTAAAGATTTAATTTAGCGTGAATGTATGTGTTGTGTTCACGTGTGTTAAGCATGATACGATAAAATCTGTCACAAGTAACAACGTGATTTGAATTTGTTTTTTTTTCTTCTTCTTCTTCTTTTTCTTCTTCTTTTTCTCCTTTACATTACGAATACTTTTGTTCTCTTTTCATTTATTTTCTTTTCATATAACTTAACGAAAATTCTCGATAATTTCAATAATCGTATTTTTCACGTGGGGTACTGACGTAAATCCTCTGTAAGGTAAAGGAAAAGAAAACATATACTTGATTTATAGATGACATTAATTAAACGAACGTTTTAACGTGACGTGATTTTTTTTTCAAAAAATCTTGAAAAAAATTATCAGACGTGTCCTGAAACTAATTATTTTTTCCAAAAATCAAAAATAAATAGATTGTTGTGATAATAATTATTGAAAGCACTACCAGATATAACAATCTTATTTTCAACAAGTGTATATGTATTCATTATATATTAACTTTTAATATATATTAAGCATATATTAAAAATTACAAAATGATACAACAAAAATTCCAATTATTTAGTATGACACTAACCGCACGAGCTCTTAGAGTTTTCTCAACGATCTAAAAATCCTGTTACATTTTGCTTGTCATTAAAAATAACAAAAGAATTAACCGGAAGTATATTTACCAAGACCGCGCCCTATTACTACTATAATACTTCTATCACTATTTCAAGTTAAGTGGTCCTTAATCCTACGTGTTTAACTCCAATTTAAATTTGGATCTTATTCAATTGACTAACAATTCGGATATGAGAAGGTAGGTAGAAAGAAAAGAAGAAAGAAAAGAAAAGAAAAGAAAAAGAAATCTATTTGTCCGCATTTGATGTTTACAAACACACTTTTAATGTTAATTATATTACGTGTGTATATATATATATATACATACACATACACACAGATATAAGTACATAAGAGAATCAAGTTGAGAATGATTTAGAAGGTTACTTACGAAACATTGAAATTAACGTCAATCAGTTGCACGAGTACGTGAATTAAGGGAAATAAGCTTGTGCACACGACATTCATGAATAATTCAAGTATAATAATGGCTAGGTAAAATAATAGCCAATTAACTAAGAAAAATTAAATCAATCTCATCCTGTTGAATATATTTGTGTATCTTATAATAGGTAGGAGAGGGAGTGGGGGCTAAGAGTAAAAGGGTACTCCAAGCCTACGACCAAACGGGCCTTTTGCGCAGGATGTATAATGATTTATCTAAACAATGTTTGTTCTTCATTATTCTCCTTTCTACCCCGACGTATAAACAGCATACTTGAGATATCTGTTACTAGAATTTTCTTGTATCTCGTTACACTACGAGTTAACTCATCGTCACTAACACCCACCAACTTTACCTCTGATTATTTTATCTTTTAGTGATGCATATATTAAATAAAAATATATCAACTATGTAAGTGTGTAAATAATCGTTAAAAATCTGACTCATCTCTAATGCATTTAGGATACTTTTAACTAGATCTTCGTTAACACTGACAGTAATAGAAAAATTACCTAACTGTTTTTGAATTATTTTCAAATATGTCGTTCGATAATTAAGACTTTCTGAGAATTCTATTATTACTTAGCAACAATTTACAATAGAGTACGGAGTTGATCAATAATAAATTATTTATTATTCAGGGGTCAAAAAGTAATGTTAATATATTTTAATTATTCGAAAAAGTTATTATAAATATAGAAAGTTATGATTATATCAAGTGATTTGATACTTTAATTTAAGATTTTTCAAAAAGTGGAGTCAATCGATTTTTGCAGTGAACGGCTCATATATTATGACAATAGTAAAGATAATACTTACGAAGTAGGATGATCTACAGTCATTCCATGCTCGTCAGATCCACTAATCATTTCTCCTCCCTTTTCTATCGACATAATCGGATCCTTCGATTGGAATGCACCATAGGTCCCGCCATTTCTAAATAAAACACAATTCATACATTTTTATAATAATTCCCCCTTTATTATTATTTAATAATAAACCTATTATCAATCGTGTTAAAATAATATTTAATAAAAGTAAATGTTTAAAATAAGAATAACTTTGTAATGAATCGTTGTCTTCGTAAAACATAAAATACAATATGTGGAAAAATATTTCACGGTTGTGTAATTATCGATACCATAATTAAAAGTACAAATGTCAAGGTGAGAAACGACTACCTTCGTTTATTACTTTTAAAAGGTAAACTACGAAATAACGAAAAAGTGAAAGTGTACGATTTATAAAAGGAAACACTTATGCGAGAATTTCGCGCGCATTAGTTTTTCGTTTCAAGGTAAACTTCCTTTTACTTAAACGCTTTACTTATCTTATATATATATATATAATATATATGCGAAAACGATTTGAAAGAATGGGAACGTATAATTTGAAAAGATTTTTTTTACTTAAATTTCCTCTTATAATATTTTTCAAAATAATCTCTCAATTTCAACATACTTCGCAGCATCCAACGATATTTCAATGTCTTTCAATGAAATTTATTGTTACAAGATTCTCGAATAAACAATTGTTTCATGCAATTTATCATCTTAAAGACAATTTTCGTATTACTAAACGTTTTTGTTTTTCTTTTTGAAATTGTTTAAACAGATGGAAGAAATCTGACATACTAAATTTGGAAAACAAGTTTAATGGTGGGGAGAAAAATAGAAATTCTTTTGTTTTAATAATCATAAAACTTGTATCAGGACTTTAATTATCCTGATTAACAACATTTATCAATATTTTCCAAGCTTTACGTCAAACAGAATTGTGAATATTTTTTACGAGCAGGTATGTTGGTAGGAGTAAATACATTCTTTTTTAACGTGAACTATAAACCTATTGTTAGCTTGTGTTAATTGTTTTATGCTAGGGAGAATGTTATGTATTATATTTCAAAATGTTACTAATATTGGATTACCAAAATTAGAAGAAAAAAAAAGACTAATCTCATGATAACAAGACTCGGATTATTGTTCAGATAAATGTTTAAAGAATTTTTTGTTTATCAAACTAATAAGATAAGATGACCAAGAAATTATGAAAGAAAAGAGAAAAAAGATAAACTTTTTGTGATAAGTTTATTTATATTTGTATTTCTAGTTTTATTTTTTTTTTTTATCTTTCCCGATAACGTAAGTAAGGACATTAGGTAAATTTCATTAGATGGCAAACTGAATAATAATAATAATAATATTTGCAATTATATTTTTATTAACACGTGCACTAAAGGAATAAATAGATTAACAAAAAATAACTTTGAGAAAAAAGTATAACATTTTTGTATGAAAGTGATGATAATTACCCATTTATCTTAATGTATAACGTAAATGAGGCTACGAATTATCAAATTGCCCCTAATCGTATATTTTGTATTTCTTGTTTTCTTGTACAAACAAAGTCTTAGAAAATTTCCTACGATAAATTAATGGAAAGAAACTGAACAGTTCGTTCGATGATCTATACTTTGTTCTTTTTTTTCTATCGTATCTTTTCTTTTTGCATGTAGTATCAACGAATCGCGATAATTAAAAATGGGAATATAAGGAAAAAAAAAATAAATCAACGATTTTACTGACATTTATATCGTCGTATCGACATAATAAATATATTTGGTTGAACAGGAATTTAGATTAGGTAGGATTAAAAAAGTTGTATTAAATTATTATCTAGTAATTTTTTAACGACACGCATTACGCACGTTACTTATTTACTAAAAGTATTATAAAACTATATTGCTATTGTCATATATTCTTGATATCATGAGATGCAATAAAAGAATCATTGTAATCCTCGCTTTCTCTAATTCGTAGACAAAGTTTTAGATTTGAATAGAAATTACGTATATATAATATATCGTAATTATTAATTGTTCGGATTTAAAGATTTTTATTTTTAGTTCCCATCGCCATAATTATCCCGTGTGGGAATATAAGTAATAATTACAATTTATTTTATATATTACAATTATTTATATTAAAAATACATATATATATATATATATATGATAAAATAGAAATTAAATTAATCAGCATAAATACTGACACACATATATTGTATTATGGGATTATATTTATAATAAGGTTCATCTGTAATTTAGTGGAGAAATAATTAAACATTGTTAGTGGATACAAATGGTTAACTCGTAAAAATAAAAATAAAAATAATGGAAAAATAATTGTAACTTGTATAAGATATAAATTACAAATAAATAAGTAATAGAATATTAATGAATAATATCAATTTTGCTCTTTTTCTGTTTGTAATTATTGTCACAATTATCGGTATATTGTACATATATTTCTATAAAAAATATAATACTATGAAAAATATGATTGATAGACCTTCTAGTATTATCATAAAATAAATATGTTTAAATATATACTTACCCAAGGGATTCCTTGATTGCTGTCTCATCGCCATGAACGGAAATTTTTTTTGATGACGTTACGACCGGACTGCTATGTAATTCCATCTGCAATAAAACAAATTCGATTAATCACTGATCTTTACACAAAATTGAGAAACATTATATATTTTATCAAACGATTAACAGGTACATTTTAATAATAACTTCTTATCTATGGAAAAAATATATGTATTAAAATTTTTTTTTTCCATTATGCAATTTCATTTGAAGTACAAAAATATAAATTACGTTTGAATTTGTTATGAATAAAAATAAAAATTCAAAATATATTTAATATTCATAGCAGAATATTTACAATGTAATTTTATATTTGTATCGTATAATAAATTATTTAAATAATAATAATAATAAAAGAAGATTATATTGTTTTTTTCGGTTTTATCAACTTACGATTTGGAAACTGCTTCGAAATTACGATTCAATGAATGAACATATACAATCTATTTGTGTGTATGTGTATGTATATATACATGGATATATAACCATGTAAATACAAGCCAGAAATTAGTAAACAATGCCAAGAAAAAAAAATAACATCTTTCATCCATTTCGACAACTTTTTAGTCGACTGTAATTGTTTGGCGAATAAATGATTAATAATATTTGACATAATGCAATATATAGAAGTAAAACCGAAACGGTTTGGCATATCTTTAACAATAATTTATTTTAAATTCTTAATGAAAGTTCTATCGTTGAACTATAAACAAAAATGACAATTTGAAATATTTATTATTATATCTAAAAACAATTAATTTTCTTTCTTATATTATTTAAACCAATATTCATTCTCTCACATCGACGTTCAATCGTAAAAAAAAAAATATATATATATATATATATAACTTTCGTTAAAAAGATTCGTGATATAAACGATCCAGTAAATTTAATAATAAATACAAAAATTCTAATGAATATAAATAAATTGAAAATAAAACAAAGTATATAAGTATGGATAAATATGTTTACGCATCTATTTGCGTCATTAGTAAACGTTATAAATAGATTTTAGAATATTCATCGTTTCTAAAAATATTAACAAGAGACTAAAAACAGAAAATAAAGTTACAAGATGATAAAAAAAAATAAATAAATAAAATAAAATGCAGATATATATTAAAACATTGTTTGAACTCTTGCAGTCAAGATACTGATCGAACTAAAAGAAAAAAGAAAAAACTAATACATAACTCTCGAGAATACGAGAATGAACTGGAAATGCAACTAATTGTAAGAGATATACGGAAATATGTATGTATATATGTATCATCATCTATGTATCAGCATACATGAACGTGTATGCATGTATGTACATATTGTGTACGTATAAACCAATAGATGAGTATGTATGTATTTATATGTGTTAGTATGTATCTGCGTACGTGTGTTATAAATGTGTGTATGTATATATATGGATATACAATTTATACAATATAAATGTATGAGATTTGTATGCTGTTTTTCTGTGTGTGTGAGTATGTGTGCACTTTCCTCCGGCTATGGTTTATCAAATCGAGGTCATACAGAGTTCAACTAAGGATTCACGATCCGGTTTCTCACGGAAACGTGACCGAACAACATCTGTTGACGTCGATTCGCGAGATCTTTACGCCTTTTTCCTCAGTAATATTCCATTGTCAGTAACGAATGATATCAGTCTGTTACGGTTATAAGTATTTATACGTATACATATATATTATACATCATATACGTATGTATGTATGTATATGGAATGTAATAGATGATGATGATGATAATAACAATACTATAATAATAATAATAATAATAATAATAAAAATATACTTTAAAGAGGAAAATTTTCGTTAGAGAATTTAATCAATAATCGGAGAGATTAGTCGAAAAAAAAATATATATAATCATCAGTGACAATGCGATTGATATCTAAATTCGAAAACAGATACAAAAGATAAAAAAAAAATAATAAAAAAATCTGTATGGCGTTTAATCGTACGCTATGAGAATTTTTATTTTACAATGAGCACATATAGATACGATAATAAGTAAATAGATTATAAGTAAAAAGATTTCTTTAAGAAAACAAAAAATTCTCTTCAAGGGCAATGAAGATCATCAAAAACGAAATAAAAAATTAAATTCTTAATCGCAAAACTTGGAAAAGTGATAAAAGATTATAGAGTTGAGTATTCCGAACCAGGCATAGATACACGAATAAATAAATACATATATAGAAGTAATGTAGTGTATGTACATATTGAATTGTTAGAAATGATTACTTCAGTAATGTTTTAGAAAATAAATTCATTATTAAAGACAAATCTTTTCTTTATTTTATTTTAATTGTATTTTTATTTAATAAAATAAAACCATTTAAGAGAAATATTTGAGAAGAATTAAAATTGAAATTAACTGACGTAATACGTTTCTAAAAGAAAAAAAAAAATAAGCACAAACTTTTTTTCTTACAAACGATTCGATAAAAATTTGTTTTCTATTTTATCAAATTGAAACACCATGCCACAAAAATAGATAAATAAAATATAAGCCAAAAGATTCTTGGCAATATTTAATTCTAATAGAGTTTCTAACTTTTAACACTTTTGCAACATTTCTTACACGCGAATTATAATGATCCCCCATTAATAGATAAATGAATAAAAATAAAAATAGAGGATTTTCTTTTCGTATTTAATTTGAATTTTTTAAATGTTTTATTTAAAAAGAATAATATAGTCATTGCAAAGATAATGTGATATATTTGATTTAAGAATTGTAAGAACGTTGGCACGTTTCGTGCCGATTTCGATACACAATAATAAAACCGGTTGCAAATTATTTATCGTTCATTCGCTCATTCGCTCATTCGTTCATTCATTAGCTCATTGAAAGGAACGATCATGTGCTTTAACAAAGTGTTCGCAACGTTCTTTCGACATATAATATGATAACACATGCGAATTTTAACCGTACCCCATAATATTTCAAATATAACTTTTTATTATCTAAAAAAGCAAATGTAATTTTTTCTTTTTTATATTTATCAACGAATCGCGCGATTTGTTGATAAATAAATATCAATGATATATCATCTTGAACAACCTTCGAATATTTTCTATCGATGATTGTAATCGATTCACACAAATTTGATTTCAATTATACAATTTGATCTTGAAAAATAAATCAATCATTATAAGAGAATCCAAAAATGTGTACGTGAAAAATGTGAGTATAATAAGAATGATCTTTTGCGGTCTGGAAAAGAAAAAAGTTGAGTACCCCTGTTTTAGATAGTCAATTTATTAGCTCACCCTGCTGTATATCTAATCGACGTTACACATAAATGTATGTACAAAGAAATGTGAAAGGAGAAAAAGAGATAAGATATAATAAAAAGTAAAAAAACATCTTACTTCCGAGTTTCTTATATGGTTCTCTTTTCATACTTTCAAAGAAAATATTACACGCAAATATAATTACTTGTATAAACTTCAACCGAACGTTTTATATATACTGTACATATTTTTGTAATATAATGATTACATACTTTCAAAAACAAAACAAAAGTATTCCCCATTGTTTTTTAATAAACTTTAACGAAAGTTGATATATTTGATAGAGATTTTCCCATTGAATTGTGGTCAAAAATTCGACTTTTTTTTTTTCACCAACCAAATGTTATTTTTTACGATAATAATTATGTTAAATCTTGTAAAAAAACGAGCAAGATTTTATTTTAAAACATGAAAGAGACTTTACTATTCATTACAAGGTTTTCACTTGTCAATTTTTAATTTTCAATTGTGTAATAAAAAACAATTAAATCGTGTTTCTCATTAACTTAATTTTACTTAATTTTCAAAAATATCTGTCAGATATTTGACGAATTTTCTTTTGTCCGCTAATTTGTGAAAAATCACGCGACCTGGACAATCCTTTTCTACACGCATTCGACAGTTTTAAAAGTAAGAAGAAGAAAAAAAAATCAATGCTAACGGCCAGCCATATTCGCATGCTAGTCTCGTAAGCTCATTTATGAATACGTCCCCATCATCGTCTCTCATGTGCATGAAATAAACCACATGGAATGTAACTCTAAACTGGTAACTAATAGCTTTTCGTGAAAAAAAAAAAAAAGAACAAAGAAAAAGAAAGAAATAAGATACAAATAATGTTAATTTAATTGTAGAAAAAATTTCACAATGAAACAGGTATCATCGACTTGTATGACTCGTAAGTTATAAATTCAATATAAATTTTTCAATTTTGTATTAAACGTCGAATTAATTAAAGAGTACAATCAATCTAACTCTCCTAACAAAGCGATTAATTCGTGCTATAATAAACCCAAATGTAAAATCTTCCACAAATCAGATAAAACAACAGACGTGTTTTTTCATCGTTAATCGATATGCCAAATGAGTGGTTACATTGAAAAAGGTCCCCCCTGATTGAAGGTCTTCGAACGATCTTCAACTATTTAGTTGAGAAGTTTCTCACACACATGCCAAGGTTACTTGATATACATATATATAAAATATACATGTGTATGTGCATACATACATATATATATATATACAAGTAACGTGTCAGTTGAATGTGAATTAAATTCACCGTATTATGTTTCATTTCAATTACGACGATGGTATATTATAATCTAGAATGAAATCATCGCGTCACAATGATGAAAGGCCATTGAACGAATGGCGCTTACGCATATATATACATGAATTATTAATTCAAACACGTGAATGTAAATTTCGATAGATTACAAAAATATCCATACATAATATTGTACAAATACAAAAAAAAAAGGGGTTAATAGATAAATATTTGGAAAATAAAACAGAAAAAAATAGATTAAAAGAAGATAGTGAGCAAGATAAATGCGGAAAAAATGAGGAAAAAAAATGTATACCTAAAAATATGAAAGAAAGAAATATATATAACAACGATAATATTAATAAGAATAAATTTACACGAAACATCTTTATTGAACCATCAACCATCTCCCTCTCCTCCATCCCCTCCACCAAGTAAGATCATTAATCTTTCTACGTGTCGTCTGATTAAGAAGAAGATTCTTCGAAAGAATTTGTTAGAAACCGATCGATCTCCCTCGGATCGAAGTTTATTCAATCTTTCTCTTTTTTTATTTTTATTTTAAAAAAAAAAACAATAACAACACTAATTATCCTAAAACATAATTTAACCGGTTTTAAAGAAGACAACCATGACCATCCGCAGATAAAATAAAAAAACAAATAAATAAAAGATAATGATAATAATAATGATAATGAATAAATGGTGTAAATATTCGTTAAGAATATAACTTATACTTGTAATATCACCTGATCAAATAATAATACAAATTTTGTCTCCAACGAAATGATAAATATTTCTTTTTTATTAATCTCAATTGACGGAAAAATAATAAAGACTTGTAAAAAAAATAAAGGCAAAATGTGTACACAAGATAAATGTAGACACAAATGATGATAACTATCAAAAAAGATAGTGATGATTATCGTACTTACTTGAAACCGTTCTTAAACAAATCTTATATTACGCTAATCTTTAGATTTCTAAACGTTAGTATTTATCTATCCGAAAATTTGTTTCTTGCAAAACCACCGAGGACACACATTTTTAAAAATGAATCTTGCTTTTTGGCGAGACCAAAGAAGAAAAAAAAAAAGAAATCATCCCACGACGACGACGATCAATGCCAAACTAGAAATCGTTCAGTCGTTCAATGGAATTCATTTGACCACGCGTTCGCGTTAGTTATTTCTCATGTTTTTTTTTTTTTTTTTTCGTGAAAGGAAAGATATGTTAAAGTATATAATAAAGTAGTACATAATGACGATGATCGGCATATTATCGAAGGCTTGTCTCGAGGACAAACCGAGTCAAGGAAATTGATTTTATTTTATGCTCGTGTGCTTATATTCGCATGTCAAACGTTTTCTATCGGAATCGAAAAGAACCTTGAGAATTTTCTAGGAACCTATCTATCGTGTTAGAGGAGGGTTACCTGTATTTTTATTAAGATAAGGATCCAAATATAAAGTCATTTAGGATTGATATAAATTTCTAATAAAAACGAGAGTAATTTATTAACGTTACATTCACGCATGATTAATAATCTCTTTTCTGATCTCTTTTGATCTCTTTTGATCTATTTTTTTTATTGTTTGAAAAAAGCATAAAATTGGACTTATTGCTAGACTAATTTCAAAATAAACGGATCAAATAATCAGATAAGAACGAATAAGTGGAGATGTATTAATTAGATCGTTAAAAATTCAAACGTAAACATCGGTAATGCTTCATTTGTTCGAGGATAATAAAATCGTCGTTTTCTATTTTTTCTTTTTTTTTACAGAAACTCGTTCGGGCGCATTAACCATTGTTTTTCTATTCCTTTTTTATAATTAACCGCAAACCATAGAGGGTCTCCTCTCATCTCTCGGTTCTCGACTTTCTCATAAACTTCCTGTAGATAATATTCGGTTTTGATCTTGAACTGACCGTCATAATATACAAGTACACGTATAATCAGAATCAAAGTTAATACTCCTTAATCGTGTAATCTTTGTTAGAAAGAAAAAAAAACGCAAAAAAGAAATGATAAGCATTTCGCAAGATAATATGAAATATATCGATAATATAATTAGACGAATAAAAAAAAAAAAAGAAAGGAAAATAATTGGAATTAGTTTATTCGATATTTTGTAAATCCGATTATCATCCTAATCGCGATTTTGATTATCATCATCGATCCTTCGTTAAATACTATGAACTATTTTTTAGTTTGTTTTTTCTATTATTATCGTATATAAAACTGGGTATGGTTATTTATCTATCTATCTATTTATCTATCTCGTTTTCTCATGTGAAAGGAATCTCACTAATGTGAAGTAAATAAAGAATGGCAAATCGTAAGTCGACTATTATTGATAAGGAGTACTCGTTGAGTGTAATTAAACAATAAATTGTTATCCGATACATCATCAAAATTACTGTCATCTTATATACACGCAAAGAGATATCGTTCAACGAAATAATGGATCAAATCGATAAGAAACAACAACCTTAACAGATTCTAACTATTTAAACTAACCACCTTTTTTTCATTTTTTTTTAAACGAGATAGACCATACTCTCTTTTCTTTTCTTTTTTTTTTCTTTTTTAATTAACTATTTACATTCATCGTGTTCTTTGCACGAGTTAAAAATTCAAACTCGTGTTAAGTTAAAAACAAAACGTGACTGATATTTATTTATTTTCTTTTCTATTTTTAAAAACACCTTCGTTATTTTGTAAAAAGAATATAAATACTTTTCGTAAAATAAAATAAGTTTTCCAAATTTGACAATTATTATTATTATAATTTCCAAGTCTCGATTTTAGAAATATATAAAGCCATATAAAAAAGTATACATCGTTTAAAATTAATAGCAAATTTCCAAATATTCGATGTTTCTCTAATTTTCCTCGGGACACTATATGATAATATTATTATTATGTAAATATTATTTTTTGATAAGAGTAAACGAAAAGAATAACACCTACAACCCATTCGTATAACTAAAAAAGATAATTATTTTCCTCCTCATTTTTTTTTCTTTTTCTTTTTATTACCGTAAGACACATATACACGTGCGTTTGGCATGATCTTTTTGAGAGATCTTTCGCGGACTTTTAAATCAGAAGTATATTATCGTGACTTTTATCCAAGCTAAGTGGTTATCCTTGAAGAATTCTGTCGAACCAGGAAATTTTCTTATACAAATTTTCATTCATTTTTCTTTATTTATATATATATATTTGATCCTAACACCCCCGCCGCCTCTCTCCTCCAAAAACCAGAGTTTCTATTTTCTTAGCAAGCTTTAACGTATTGAAAAAAATAAATAAATAATATTTTTTACTTTATATTACTTTACCGATACGAGTAATAATTTACAATACAGGAAAAAATAATGATGCAAAATAGATCGTATAGAATATGAATAAAAAAAATAAGTATATAAGTATATATATATATCGTACACGTAAAACTTAATTAATCATAAGGAAACTCTTTTTAATGATTTAAATATAATCGATTAAAAAAATCTATAATACTTTGTTCTTTTTTCCTCTCAAATACGTAACGAAGATCTTAATAATTTAACGAGTATCTAATAAAAATTGTTTGAAAAATATTCGACACAATGGAATAGGAACATGGTCAAGAATTCTTTATCTGTCAATGGAACGAAGAGATTTTATCTTCTCCAGTGGGTAGAATGGGAATAAACTTTAGCACCGTTGTGCCAAACGGGAAGTTTAAAAGGACGTTATCCATGCTACGATTCGTAAATTAAACTGCGAACTAACTATTATGCCTTCCCCCTCTTCCCAACCCCGATTCGTAGAATAATTATAGAAAAAAAAGATCTCTGATAATAATAATATAATAAAATGTTGAAACGTTGTTCTGAAAGGAAAACAAAAAGAAAAATGCAACACGCATCAAGAAACTTAATTCTTTCTTCTTACGAAATATGCATTTTTATGAAAGATGCAACGAACGGAATAATTCTTTTATTTTATTCGAATATTTCAATAACCAATAAACAATAATACCGTTTCATATCTTAATTCATAAATCTCTCCCAATTCCAATCGGTGTGTTAATCTTTTTGTTTTTTTATTCAATGAACATTGGAATCTTTGAACTAGCGCCAAAAGTAATTCAAAAGGAAAGGAAAAAAAAACGAGGAATCAAAGTTCTTTGTCAAGCGTGTGTACAAAAATGCGCTTTCTAATACACAAATATAACACCTTACGTACCTACGTGTATACGTACCCCTATACCTATACGTAGTAGGAAAACATTTTAAATACAAAGGGGAAAAGAAATAACGAGAAGTGAACGAGAAAACAAAATAAATAAAAAAGATAAAAGAAAGAGATAAATATATTTTACCTTCCTTGATTCTCAATCCAACGTTTTGTTCAATGAATAATATAATAATCGGTAACCCATGGATATAGGCAAGATTATTGTCGTCGTCCGTCTTTACTCGTTAACACACGTACCACGCGTTCGTTCGGATGTTTCCGTACGACTGAACGAAAGTAGTATCGCACAGCTGATGCGAGCCGAATATCCTACACACACACACACACATACACACACACACACACACACACAACATACGTACACGTACACACGTATACAAACTCGTAGTCTCGTCTTACTTTCCCATTCGTGCATCTTCGCTGTTGCTCGAGTTTCCGATTCCGTTTCTTGGCATCATCGAGAGTGTGTAGAGGACAGGTCGATGTGCAGGACTCGGTGAACGAGTTAAGAAATAAAACCAAAAAAAGAAAAAGAATAAGAAACAATCTTCCATCGTACCCCTTCCGTCCCCCTCGCCACCGCACCCGTTGTTCGTCGTAGTGGACCACCTGAAAAATAAAAACCATCGAAATGAGTTACTTTTTTTAAAACACATCTCTAAGTGTGTGCGTGCGTGCGTGTGTATTTATTTACAATAACTTTCAACGATCCCTCCTATTATCTCTTCTTTTATAATTATAAAAAGATAACTAGTACACACACACACGCTCACGCACCCACAGACGATTGGGGTGTGGAGGAGGGGAAGATGAATAATGCGATAATTGTGAGAATCGATTACGTAATCGGATAGAAATCGCACCGTTGCAAAAGTATTAATTGATGACGACGATGACGATGATAATACAAAAATATGCATATAGAATAAATCGTTAGATCTTTTTTTTTTTAATTAGCTCGTTTTAAAACTCGATGGAACGTGCCACAACCGAAAAAATAAATTAATTAATTAATTATCATCGGTTATTTATTATATCGATGAAAAATTTTCCCTCACTCTCCAATTATTATAAAATCCTTTTAACGTACTCTGATTCATACTTTTATTTGAAATATATATTACACACATCCGAGAGTATCCGATGATCAATGTTGCCAAGAGAAATCCCTCACCGAGGGAATAAAATACTATTTTACTTTACTCCACATGCGGCGATGGTAGTTGTTGCTGTTGTTGTTACCTGACGTGAGAATTATATATCTTATGACATATTGTCGCATTTTTCAAACCTAATCTCCAGCTTCAAAATATAATGGAAAAATTTAGAGATTATACTGCCCTCCTTTCCAACTATCGTTTAGTTTTATACTTTTTTTTTTCTTTTTCTCGATATGACAACGAAAATTATTAGTCGTACTGCGATGATGTCACCACATGATGCATCACGATATGCATCCCTTCAAATTCCATTGAAACGATAAATCGGTACCAAAATTTTCCACTATGGGGAAAAAAAATAGATAAAAAATAGATAAAAAATAGAAAAAAAATATCTTTCTAACTTTTATATATGTATATATATATATATACTAATTTTTAAATTAATGTTCACAGTGTAATCGCGTGCGGTTGATTCGATTTTGTTCAAAATTAATACAAATGCACAAATAAATAATTACAAGTAGAATAATATATTGACGCGTAAAAAACGCGTTTTAGAATCCGCGATGCCGCCGCCGGCTTTAAACGTGTTAAGAGAGAAACGTATCATTTTTTATTCAAATATTTGCGTTCGATTTATTCGAATGGAAAAAATCTTAATAAAAACATTCCAGGTCTTACAATACTCTCTTTTGTCATAATTTACTTCGTTTAATGTACAGACCACCCACAATAAACGAGGACAAAAAATATCTGCATAGATTCTTACTTTCTTTATCACGTTGTAAAAGATTTATCATGATTAACACGTGTGTATCTTTGAATTATTATACGCGCGATCGGTGTTGAATTTTATAGAAACTCTTATACTTGGTTACGAATAGTTGGCGACAAGAGACGAGTCTACGAGAGTGTTGAATTGATTTTATTTGCTGTGTTTAAAGTCAACTATTTAGAGGTGGTTGCCAACATACGTACTTTGGGAATGGAATCTAAAATAGCCAAGCGTATTGCTCTACCTGGTCAGTAACCGGTAAGTTCTACGGTCTCCGGTAATAACGGAACAAAAAAAAAAAACAAGAAGAACGTTCATCGCGAGATTATTCGAATTATCCTCCAACACAGTAGTAACGCGATTTTTCGTCGCGTCGTTGTTTCATCATTGCGATTTCAAAAGAATAAGAATAAAGCCATAATCGCTCGTAACATCTACTTTTTTTTTTTTTTATATCGAATTTATAACATCCAATTAATCTTAAATTATTTAAAATCGAAGCTACTATTTGAAAACGAACAAGAAGAATATATTATAATTAATTTATAGGATTTATTCTCGATTTCTCAAATTAATTTACAGATTCGAAAATGAGATTTGGCAAACGCGGCAAAGCNCAACTTACATATTTCTTACGTTATTAACACTTTAACTGCCACGTTGATCATACATGACTCGCTACAATGTCTCCTGTGACGCCATGGTGATCATAGGTCACCGGAACGTTTGAACTACTTCAATTGTAAAAGTTGAATGAAAATTTATAGTTAATGCATTTTTAACATTACCGTTAATTAGAATATACATTGAAATAAAAAGTGTCCCATTGAACAATTACAAATTTTTATTGGAACATCGAAAATCAAAGATCTTGTATCATAGAATACTACCGCGGCGTCCTGAACGAGACATGTGATTTCGGCGTGGCAATCAAAGTGTTAACAAATATTATATTCATTTTGATTTAAGAAGAAAACAATAATAATAATAATAAATTATCATACCTAGCTCGTACAACTTATCGTTCTTCCGTACAAATGCAACAAAATGATAATAAACCGGATTATCCTCTTCGGGAGCCTATACATAATGTTCATTTTTAATATTACAAAAGATTATAAAAAAGTTTAAAAATGATTAATTAAATATAGGCGTCAACTTGCCTCGGTTTGTCCCTCTTGAGCAGACTCTTTATGCGTATCTATGATACCTTGAGCATAATTCAAAAGTTCTCCACGTTCGGCAAATGAAAGATCTTTCGAATCATCCAAAAACGATTTTAAAAATCCATCTTTAAGATTTATACTGTAAACAGATTTAATCAAGTAGAATATTCATAATATCTTCAGATATTTCATCATAAGTAAATGTATCATTATAATTTAATCTACTTACTCTTCCATATTATTTGCCACGCTATGAATTAATGCAACTGTACCGCATGCGTTGGAAATAATTTGTTTCATGTGATAAACCCCATCCGGTCTATCCATTCCATTATCCTTCGATTTAGTTTCTTCATCCTCTTTGCTTTGCACTTCAGTCTATTAATTTAATGAATTATTTATTTATAATATATATCATTATTCTTGATTGTCATAATAAAAATAATAATAATCTATTTAAAAGAATACTTATGTACCTTTACTGATTCGGGATAAAGCAAAATCACTGCCAAAACTGGTCTGGGAATAACTGCCAATATATCTGGCTCTAAACCATAAACGTCATTTATACTCCATTGTTCAGGAACACCCAATTTATGCAAGAACTATAACATCGTTGAAAGATTATAAATAAAAAAAATAAAATTATTATAAAAATAATCAAAAAATAATCAATTGAAATTTCAATTGAAATTAATACTTATTACCTGAAAAAGGATCTCTGATAATAATTAATATTATTTGATTATTTTACAATTGAAGATAGCGGCTTTTAAATACCCAGTATCTTCCACTAACGATAAATATTTATAATAATTAACTACCAAAAGAGTCTTTACTCTCAAATTGACACGCTAGTATTTTATTTATTAATTTGAATTTTGCTTATGTACGTTTATCAAACAACAACTTTATCAAAATAATAAACTTATATATAATATATATCTATCTATGCATCTTACCTTCGTCATAACCTGAAATAAACAAAAGAAATATGAATATTTTGTTTGCTAAATGTATAAACAAATGTCAAATATATAAAATAATGTATTACCTCGGGATTGGATTCTAAAGGTACCCACGCCATGTTGTAACTTCACAAGTAACAATTAAACAAACTTTTATTGAATATCGGCGATTTTTAAACTATCATTATTAAGAATAATAAATCTAACAAATTTATCTGCTTTGACGTTCCGAGAGGCGTATAATCAATTCGATAATATCGAATATAAAATCTTCAAATCATCGTTATGTTTCTATGACTAACTTCAGATTGTTTCTTAGGAATTTATGGGGAAATTATACACTCGCTTAAAAAAAGAATTTTTCTTTATCCTACATATTACGTCTTAAAAAACTCGACTTTTCTAAAAGAAATGTTAAACTAATATTAATTTGATGACAAATATTGAATACTTAATACTTAAACAAATTTAAATCGATAATTCCAATTGCTGGTGACAAAAAGAAAGTTCCTAAGGTTAAATTACAGTAGGGACTCGATTTCGTTTCGTTTAAATACTATCACAGTATCATTTAATTTATCAAATTCTTCATTTTAATTATTATACCTTTTGACACTCAATAAATTTGACTTTATTATGGAATACAAAATTTCGATACCTTACAAGGTTGCTTCTACGTACTAGGGAATAATAATTCTAAGGACGCGCGAATGTTTGTAATCTCAATTCTTTCCATTGTGCAAGTCATTAAAACTTACTATAACCAACCATACACCCTCAGAACCTGATTTTATTATTCCATTTTCCCTACATCTTATAATACATTACAATCGTGGGTATGGCCCACAAAACTATAGTAAATATAAAACAGGTTAGGAAACGTTATACGTCAGTACTTCATTGAAGCGGAAAACCTTAATGGCGTAAACCAGTCCAAGAGAGAGAGAGAGAGAGAGAGAGAGAGAAAATTGTAGCCAATTATAATTAGAGTTAAATAACGATAAAAATCATCTGATAAAAAGAAGACTAAATATAAGATAACAACAACGTATATTAAGAACCTCTCAAGAGAATTTCTTCATTCTATTGATACTATAAAATTTATCAAAGATAAATCGTCATAAAATGATTAAAAGTCATCTCGATAGATGTCTCGTTTACTTTAAAGTTTATAGGTTGTTGTTAACGTCACCATAAAGTTTTCTTACGAATATATATATCCTGCCACGTATATTTATTATTTAAGTATTTATTGATATAAAGAAAATCGTTTTAACTAATAATTGTTTTCATGTTATTATTTGTTGGAAATTAAGTGATTTGGGAAAATCTTTTATTAAAAAATGGGATCTTCTCATAGCGTTGAAATACCTGGAGGTGGTACAGAAGGTTATCACGTATTAAGGGTAAGACTGGATCTGACAGAAAATGTTAATCCTTTGACACATTTTTTTTTGTCATTAAATTACTTATTTAAAAAGAAAAAAACTTTATGATTAGTAAAGAATTTTTATTCTATTAAGTAGAATCGAATAGAAAAAAAAAAAATAAAAATAACGTATGAGTATTCAAAATAATGCTTGACACTCTACTGTCAGTTAAAATATATGATGCAATTAGGTTCAGGATGACTCTCCTGGACAAAAAGCTGGCTTGGAAGCATTTTTTGATTTTATTGTATCCATTGGAAATAATCGCTTGGTATGTTGATATTTACTAAAGTCACTTTTATCTATGTATCATTATTCTAATAATAATAATATTGAATGATCTTTCCAATCTATTTCTCATCATCTTTTTACCATTTCAATTGTAATACTATTTCATTATTTTCATTTAGGATCAAGATAATCATCTTTTAAAAGATCTTCTTAAAGCTAATGTAGATAAAGAAGTAACTATTACTGTATACAGTAGTAAAACACAATCTGTACGTCATACAGTTATTGTACCTAGTATGACATGGGGCGGACAAGGATTTCTTGGTGTTAGTATACGGTTTTGTTCATTTGAAGGCGCTAATGAAAATGTTTGGCACGTTCTTGTAAGTATAAATTAATGATACAAGAAATTTTATCATATTATTGTAGGATGGATTGGTAAAATAATTAGTGAGGAGTAGTTGAACAGTAGTTGAACAGTAGTTGAAAATGAATGAAACTAAGAACTGAACTGAACTGAACTAAAACAAACGCTTTTCGCAATGAATGTCTTAAGATGGTATCACCTTAAATAAACAAAATATCCGATATCCGTATAAGCAAGCGTTTCCTTTCATCCTACAATATTATTATATATATCACATTTCTATATTGTATTTATATACTTTGATATAATATTTATTTTATTTTTAGGAAGTACATCCTTCTTCCCCTGCAGAACTTGCCGGTTTACGTCCTTTCACAGATTACATCATTGGAGCAGATTCTGTTCTACATGAAAGCGAAGATTTATTTACTCTGATAGAAGCTCATGAGTCTCGACCTTTAAAACTATACGTATACAATACGAAGGATGATTCTTGTAGAGAAGTTACTATTACACCTAATAATACATGGGGAGGTGAAGGGAGGTACTTTGAATAAGACATTATGGATATCGTGAAGATAAATTAGAACTAGGAACTTATGTAAGCATTACAAAGATTCCAATACTAATCGATACTTTATTATTGCAGTCTAGGATGTGGAATTGGATATGGATACTTGCATAGAATACCTGTCAGAAATATTCCAGAAAGCAAGCCACGTAATTCATCTTACTACGTCGCGGTATTGAAACTTTAACATTTATTTTCTTATAATTTTTATTAAATATATTCATATATTTTCTTTCTGTTTTATCTTTTACAGTCTAACGTAAAAACTACTCCTCCCAATCAAATTCAACAAACAAATCCAACTACTGCTGTTACAAACATACCTCCCGGATTCTCAATTCCATCAAATTATATTACGACCGTTGGTAATACTAATAAAAATGAAACTGTCGTTACGTCGCAAGCTATCTTGCATCCTAATTTATCGCAAATAAATCCTGCTGATGCTGGTGGTACTACAACCAATCCAACGATTCATCCTTCCTCTAATCAACCATCTATTGTTACTACTTCATCTAGTAAGGAAATTTTTTGTTTTTTTTTACATATTACTATTATCGAAAATACATCATTTTTCTATCAATCAATTTTCAGGTACTGACGTTTCCCATTACAAAGATAGTCCAAACATTCCTGGGATGCCAACCAGTCCACCTATTTCATCATTTTCTATGGAAGGAAATATTCCAATAGGAGTAACATCATCATCATCACATGCTATTACAATGCAGAGTTATAATTTACCAGGTGCTCCAACTACTACTTCTTCATTACCTTTCAATGTGCCTCAATCTCAACTTGTGACAACACCTATTTCATTACCAGGAATGCCTCCCATTATCGTTAATGCTACTTTACCACCAAATCCTTCTTTCTATTCTTCTGTCCTTCATCAAAATCAATTACCTATTACTACTACTACTACTACTACTCAATCTTCACCTACATCGGTAACGACGCAGTAACAGTTATTTCTAATGCTTCAAGTGCAATCTATTTCTGCCCATTGATAAAATATTCTATATGTAGGTAAAATAAAATATAGAACATATTATGCAATATTAAATCAATGCATTGTCTGTTTGTACGCGAATATAGAAAATTGATGTTACAGAGATTGTATCTTTGATAAGAATTATTATGTGTCTAAAATGTCACATCTTAATATATATGAAATATTTAATATTGTACATAAATATTAGCTCAACAAAATTTTTAAAAAATGTGTTTAAATAAATTTAAAAAAAAGAAATTGCATTAATTTTCTGACGATACGTTGATGATACGTTTTTATTTATAAAAATATATATTTTATTTCTTTCTCTTTCTTTAATAATTCAAATATTTACTTATCGCTTTATAATTAAATACGACTTTCATAAATTGACAAATCATGTAATATCGATATTTTTACATACTAGACAAATTATTGTTACTGGTAATAAAAATATAATTACTTTTATCCGACGTATATAACAGTTACTTTTTATTTATTTCCCAAAATTACAGAGAGATTAATTATTAATTAATCAGGAGGCGCCACATATCTTATCTCTTTTAATTTATAAAAACAATTTTTATTATATTTTATTTACACAGCATCTTATATGAACAACATTGAATACAACCAAAACTATGGTTCATCGATATTCGGACATAAACTACATTAATACGTGTCATACAAAGTAACATTGTATACTTTTAAATAATTATATCTGTGTCACCCAATTCTTCATCGGTGGGAAGAGTAAATTTAGCAGGATCTACTAAATTCACATCAATGTATGGAAGACCATGTTCTTCTCTATATCGTATTTGTAAATATGCTTCACGTTTAGCCCAATCAGACAGTGTTCGCAAATCAGGCTTATATGTAATTAAATATCCAGTTGCTACTAAACCTATTGTGATACCAAAGAAAAATGATTCGTGCATCTTACGTCGATCTTCTCTCTCTTCATCATCGAAACCATAGCTAACCCAGGGTTTCTTTTTCTCAGACGATTCAGACGATTCAGACGATACTATCACATTGGTACTATCGTCTTTTTTAGGTGATGTAGTTATTGAACGACATAACATTTCTTGAGATCTTAATAAATTTATACCACTTCTTAGAGTATTAAAAGCACTTACTCGGCAAATTCCAGCCATCTTATTTGGATTTTTTACTTTGAACTTATGAGGTTGTGGTGAAAAATATCGTCGTTGATTATAAAATATTTTCACTAGCTGTGACTGTCAATGTGTAATATTGACGTACAATAACATCAACTATAATGATAATTCAAATTCCATATGTACATTACATAAAGAATTAATTTATATTGTATATGCTTATAAGTTATTTTCAGATTAAATACTCTGTATCTTTGAGATATAGAAATTCTTCCTCTGATCTAATAGTACAGTACTGTACGTATTTGAGAGGAAACACAAAAGTCACCAATGTGCACCGCTAATAAATATGACATATATAAATTATTTCTCAAAACGAATTATTTTAAGAATTAATACCAATTACAAGAGTCAACAATTTTTATTGAGAAATGTTTCATTATTTCATAAAACGAAAAATTAATAAAATCTAAAAATCTTTAACCAACTTCTATCACATTGTTATACGTTAGTGATATGCGCATATTTTCAAGTATTTCATAATATCTATTATGATTGGTTATCGTATTTTCTTAAGGTCATTTGATTGGTTAGATTTTTTTCGTATAACTCTTATTGGACCTTTATAGACCTTTATAGAAATAAAAGCTTTCTGATTCATGGAAATTTACGTTAACGAGTATCAATTTGAATTTATTAACAACCTTAATCTTTAGTGTCGTTACATGTATGAATTTGAATTACGCTGTTGTATATAGAAAAGTTCAATGTTTGAATGTAAATGAAATTTGAAAATAGTTAACGAATAAACTTTGTTTTTAGAGCATCAAATTGGTTTAGTCTATCTAATAATACTAATAACAATTCGTTATAAAACGACATTATTATAAAAATAAAACAATATTATTTGTAATTAATCAAACTAAACAATAATGGATTTTGATTTGGATGAACTTCAAAATTTGTTACGTGACATTAATTTTCCATGTAGCATACGTGATCTTAAAAATCCTACAGAGGAATTTGTTATGAATTTATTCGTAACGTTTTTAAACTGGTTCAAAATCGATGTTGATATAATTAATAAGGTAAATTAATCGTTCAAATATTATTTTAAATCAAAATTGAAATAAGATGATACCATAATTATTTAGTACACATCTAGATTAATATTTTGTTTATATAATATATTTTATTAACTTTTATTAAATTATATATTTCATTTTTTATTTTATTATGTTATTTTTACAGCCAACTTTCGAGCAACAATCAATTATGTCATCTATAGATGATACGGATATAGTAAGAATTATTAATTTACATGTAGCAATTAAACAAATATGTGATAGAATATTTATACAAAATTTTGATATAAGCGATATTACTAGTGGTGGTAAGTTACTTATTATTATACTTATTGTATTATTATTATTATTATTATTATTAAAGTAATATTTTTATTATGAACAGGCTCTAAAAGAATATGTAAAGTGGCAAGATATTTAGCAAATTTTATAGTTTATGCTTCTAATAAACAATCAGAAATCGAAGAACATATTAATGAAATACAGAATAAAGCAAAAAAATTGAAAGAATTGAAAGAAAAAAGAAATAGTAGGCAAGCGTTAAAGAATGAAATGGTATCGAACATTTCCAAGCAATTATCTCTCAAGAAAAAGGTACTATTGACTTTTTTAATGCTAACATATTTCGTTTTATATTTACATGTATATATATAAAAGTTATAAAATATTTGTAAAAACATACATGTTTTTTAAAACATAAATGTTTCAGTACGAAATGGAAATAGAAAAAATGCGTTCACTCATCGAGAAAAATGAAACGAAAAAACTTGAATTACAGGCAAGAATAATAGATGCTGAAGAAAAGAGAAACAAAAAATTAAAAGATTATAATGTTCAGAAAATTGAATCACAAAGGGTACATATTCGTAGTTGTTTTTATATTTTATCATCATTCAGTTTTTTTTTTAATTGTCTATCAATATTTCTCTTTAAAATTTGAATAATTTAATAAATTATCATTATATTATGAATGTTAATATTTTAAACAATTTTTTAGCTTGACAAGGCAATAGCAGAATTAAAATTAGAAGTAGTTACATCTCCAGAAGAATATAAAACTCGTTTGCATGATTTAGAGGAACAACGTAAAGAAAAAATTGAAGAGAAAAAGATGATGGAAAAAACATTTTTGATTAGAAACGAGCTGGATAAAAAATATGAGAACTTGTTATCGTTTGTGCAAAAACAATATGAGAAGATAGCAGAATTAAGGGATACATATGAATGTTTACAGTAAATTTTATGAAGCATATTTATTTGGTTACCCATTAAAACAAAAAATAGAGAATTTATATATATATATATATATTTTTTTTTATAGGAAGAAAAATATTCAAGGAGAAAATATTCGAAAGCAAGTTGATACATTGCAAATACATATTACTCAATTAATGAGAAAACACAAAGTCCAAGAAGATAATCAAGGATCTACTATCGATGAGATTCATCTTCAAACCAAAGAAAGATTAAACGCAGTTCATGAATTGCGTGCACAATTATTAAGGTACTTACAAATATTATATGCGATACTTTTTTTTTTATGGGGCAATACGTTTAACAATTACAAATATTTTTTATAGTAATAAAAAATTAGCACTAAGTAAATTAGAAGAAAATAAAGAATTATACAATGATATGTCTATGGAAAAAAATAAAATTCAAGATCTAATTAAAAAGATAGAAGATGAAATATCTGCATTTATAAAGAATTGTCAAGAGCTTTATAATAATGAAATTCAAACCGTAAGTATCGATTAATTATTATTATTTTTTCTTCCTTAATTCGAATTAACTTCGGGAGGATATAACAAACGAATCTTTTTACACAAAATAAATTAATTTTTAATATATGTATATATATTATTATTATTTTTGTAACAGGAAGTCGATTTACGAAAACGTTTCGACGATGCTTTTGGGAACAATCGTAAAAATGAGTAAGTGTATATAATATTCTAGAATAGTTTTCTTTTTGTTTCTTTTTTAAAACATTTTAAAATAATATTTTTAAAGAATAACAATTCTTGTTATTCATTTTTATTTTTCGTTTTAATAGAGTGGTTAAACAACAAAATAACAATGCAACATTTTTATAAATAAATTACAATACAGTAAAGAACAAAGTTACATACATTCAAATATATATATATATACACATTCAATATTTTTGATACAATATTTTTAAAGAATGGAATTGGTTAATATCTAAGTTAGGTAATGATTGTATATTTTGGTGTTTATATATATATATATATATTGAATTGTCTACTAATTATATAGAGTTTTATATTATAAAACTAAACTTTTTTTTCTTTTATATAGAGTATTATATTATAAAATGAATCAGTTCTCTCCCCATTAACGATCGTTTGTACAAGTTTGACAAACACCTTATACGTATAAGTAAAGTTTTAGGATATTTTCTTTCTTTTTTTTTTTGTATACATATAGCTTCTCTACTATTTTTTCCTTGACCACAATTTGTGTTGGAATAATAAATTGCCATCAACAGTAGCGCTGTTAACTCGTTAACAACAATATATTTTCATATGAGATAATACATATTCATTATACTTATTAAATAACATAATGCAACATATACAGTCTTATAGGGGCGAAAGTTCTAAGCCCAAACTAAAACCCTTTAAGTGTTATATCTGTTATAGGGATTTAATGAAAACATTTCCTTTATACACGTGTACAACACTTAAAGAGTTAAAGCACTTATTTTTTGTGTATTTATTTTTGTTTTTTCCTTTTTTTTTTGATTCATAAAAGAAGAACTACAACAAGTAGTGAAATGGAAAAAGAAAAATTGTTGATATTTATAAATACAAATAACCAATGACTTTGCAAAGCCAAAATACACCATCATATAGTCCTAAAAACAGTTAAAAATTATACAGAACTCTCTACTGCAGTAATGCTATTTATATACACGAAGGAACAAAAATTTTTTGTTTTCCTTACATTTGTGTTATTTTTGAGATTGTTTTTTTAATCGTTTACTTTACAATCATCGGGTATTAAATCTTATATCAATTTCATATTGTCTCGAATCAATGAAATCAAATTAATTTAAAGCAATATTTTAAGAACAAGTAATATAAAAAAAAAAGCTGATTAAATAGAAATAAATTATTAATAAAATATGATATGTTATATAACTTGTGTTTTTTTTTTCTTTTTGAATATTATAATATTATCATTCGATAGTGAAAAAAGCACGTGTAGATATAATTACTACTTTGATTTTATCAATGACAATTTTCTATTAAATAATAGATACATAACATTTTTAATGCATATTGTATAAAAATGACACAATATGTGTATTAAGAAAAAATGATAAAGCAAAAAAAATAATAAATTTAAATCATATATTAATAAGTACTGCAATCCATTCTGAGCTAAATATCATAAATAAAATAGATTTTCTCTTATTTTCAAAAAAAAATAAAAGATGGAATCTTAATTATTTTGCCTATTCTATAACAATTTATCTAATAATAATCAATGAAAAAAATATTAATAATTTAAATGATAATAATTTAATATATAAAATGCAATGAAATTTTGAGCATTTGATACTCAACAGTGTTCTAATTATAACATATGTGTAAATTATTATATACTGGCTTACGTGAATATTTATTTTTTTGTGTTTTTTTACTATTGTTTTATGTAAGAGAAAAAAAGAAAGAAAAAAAAAATAACACGAAAGTACAGATACTTTTTATTAAAATATAAATTCTGATATTAATTAATATCACTGCACATGGGAATAACTTACCCTATAAAATAATACTTGACTTTAAATTATTCTTTGAAAAATCAACGTATGTTATATAAATTAAGTAAATATATATAAATGTGAAAAAAAAAAAAACATTAAAAAGCCATAAGAAGAAAATATAATATATAATATATAGAAAAACAAATAATATGCATGTTACAATGACAAAGTAATTATCGATATTACTTTTTAACAAAAGAAAAAATACAACATTAATTCATTGTTCCCTTCCCCATTTTTTAAACTAATTGTAGAGATGAATGAAGTAGTGGGCTTGTTTCCTTCTAACAAGAAATCCAATTGAACTTGTGCTTATTACAATTTTGTAGTAGTACCTGTATATTTATTGAAATAATCTTTCACTTATATTCTCACAGATATTTAATATTCATTGTGGTATTAATACTAATAAAGAAATAGTTTTATAGTTAGCACACACATTATTAATGTGAGTATTTCTATATACAAGGATAGTCAAAAGTGTCCGCAGTAGTTTAGCCCACTACTATCTCTTAAGTTGACTTTTTGTTATATAGATTGTTTTTATCTTGCTTAAACTGAGCTAACCTGAATTGAAGAAGTCAATGATTCTGATTCGTTATGTGCCCTTAAGTTGATAGGAGCTTCTATATTAATATTGTTGTCTCCAGTGTCCCCACTTAATCCAAGTCGTTCTCCGTCCATTAAATTAACACTCTCTGTTCCAAATGAATTATTTTCAACACTATTATTCTTCTTTCTGTTCATACAGCCATTAATACTTATATCAACTTCCGATTGTTCACTATTTAACATAGAACTACTTCCTTTAATATTCTCTTTCGACGTATTCTGCGATCCAAGTCTTTTTTCCTTGTCGGATATCATATTATGAGGATTCTTAGCTGTTTTTCCATCTCTTTCTTTAGGCTTCTTTCCAAGTACTGGAAAATTAGTTATTTTTGATGAAGTTTTCTGATCCTTTCCTTGTCGCATCGAGCCAGCACGACTTGGTTCTATTGATTCTTGCTCTTCTGTGATAGAAACCAAATTACCTTTCCCTTCTCCGCCAGAATCTTCCTTTACAACTTGAATCGGTATATCATCTGTGGAAGAAATGCAAATAATTTCATGTTAAATTTTGAGTATAATATATATATATATCAAGATTTGATATAAATTGTTCAAAACTTTTACATAACGTACATTTAATAAAATAGTATTTTAAAGCACCATATACATACGGTATTAAATATAAGAATATAAAGGTTTAAGCAAATTTGTGAATAAATAAGCAAATTATAAGAAAAATATAATATATAACTGAATTTGTGGTGTTTCAATCTATATACCAAATGGTTTAGGTGCATTAAACTAAATATATATATATATTGCATTTGCATGCAGTCTTTAGACACACATAAAATATATGTGCTTTGTATTCCATATACTTGTATTCCATCACTGATGGTGGATAATATTTCTGAAATTGTTCATAATATTTATAATTGCATAAGTTATATATTGATCATAGAAGTGTTTAGTGCTCGTATTAAAAATATTGTAATCGCGTGATATTGGTGAACAACTTTGGCAAGATTAAGTGATCCTAGATTGCAACAACTTTTTACATTGAATACCATGTATTTGTTGATAATGCAATGGTAGTAGCAAAAGTGCCTGTTGTACTGCCTCCTGTATACAAACTTTCCGATGTATCTTGAATAGCCTCTCCTAAAGCTTGTTCTTCTAATACACTATACAAATGTGTACTGACATTTAATCTATTTTCATTATAAACCGAATCGTATATTTCTGTCGTGTCTTTCCATTGTCTCTGTTTTATAACATCTTCAATAACATCTCCAACAACTTTTCGCTGTTCTTTATTCTTTTTAAAAGGTGATCTGTTTGGTGAGTTTTGATTGCTGCATGTGCTCCCTCGTCTGGAACTTTCCAGAGAGGTGGAAGAATGAGTTTTGCCAATATCATCTTCATCGAGAGAATTGGAAAAAGCATGCTTCCAAAGCCAACTAAGGCGTTTATTACTTCCAGAGGATGTTGGTTGTTGATGCTTCTCAACTTCAGTACTGTGTAACTCATCCGCAAACAATTTTTCATCCAGATCATCTAATGACATATGTGTGTAACAAATGCACATTCATTGAATTTACTTGTTTATGTATAATAGAAACATTGTTATAAGTTTAATTTTCTCATTATTCGTAATAATTTGTTTATTTGATGTAAAAGAAAATGACTTGTTTCAACATAGTAGCCAGCAACAGAAAATTATTAACTTATTCAATGTTTATGTTATAACAAACATATTTAACATTGAATTATTCAGAAACGTTCATGCATCCTTTTCTTCTGCATCGTATTATTACCTCTATTTACACATATAATTTAATATTTACATTTATATTTTTGTTGCATGGTAATGTTCTATGACAATTTTAGTATTTTAATGTTTGTATATATTATTTGTAACTATTGTGCTTATACTTCCCTTATTTGTTAATTAAAGTACAATGTACTTTCAATTATTCATCATTTTTAAAAATAAAATAAACGTAATGAAAAGAAAAGAAAAGAAAATTAATTATCTTATATTATTTCTTTCTACAGGGATGCAAAGATAATTGAAAATAAACTGTACANATTAATTGATAAAGTTTCTTTTTTTTTTTTTTTTAGCAAAGATAAGATAGAATATATTTCGGAAATAATTGATTTGCTGCAATCTGAACAAATTAATGCGGCAACAACAATAAAAATATTACAGTATTTAAATGTTAAATTAGACAAAAGTCCTACCCAGGTAAGATTAATCTTGTACATGTAATAACAGTGGTGGATCAAGTCAAATGGGGATACCCAAATTCAAAGTAGAAAAAAAAAGATGCAAGAAAACTCCTATTAAGTTATTAACAAAAATGTGATTTTCCTTGAACCCATAATGAAAGTACGCTTGAAAGTTTTCTGAACCTCCTAGCCCCGATTACAGCTCAATTCACCACTGTGTGGAATAAATAAATCTTTCATGAGATATAAAAACTAAATTATATAAACACACTTAATGTATATTTATTTTACGTATAGCTTACGAAAGAGAATAACTGGACATTAATAAACGATGAAAAGGAATTAGAAATAATATGTAAAAAAATTATAGAAGAAAATCCAAAAATAGCAAGGAAATATGCAGCTGGTAAAAAAAAAGTATTTAAAACATTGTTAAGAAAAGTAGCCCAAAGTACAGGTGAACGTGCCAATATGAAAAAAGTAGGATTAATTCTGAATCGTTTAATAATTTCTTAAGAAAAAGGTATGCATTTATATGAACTTACCTGATATGTATATTATAATAACACCAAACAATATTGTCTGTTATAATTTTGTTGTTTGCTCATTTTAATTTTAATATATCTTTTTGGTCACATACTATATTTTATAATGTATATATATGTAATATATATATATATATAAAAGAATTTTTACGATTGCTTTAAAAAGCAGGTTTTTTTTTCTCTCTCTAACATATTTACATATTGTCATATATCCAAAATATTATATAAAAAATCACGAGATAAACTTTTTTTTTCACATAATTCTCTATAAATTGTAATGTCACAAGTATACAAAATCAAATTAAGGAAATAAATAATTCTGATATTACAAATTGGAGACTAGAATTATATGTCAGTCTCCCTTTGCAACTATAAAACTTGTTGCTGCCCAGAATCGTAATAGAGGTTTAATTCTTAATATTTATAATCATTAAATAAAATATAGACATATCCATCGCATGGCATTAAATAAGAAGTTCTTCATTATATTCATTTCTTATGCCTGAGAAAATTTGACATGTCTATTATTATTATTATTATTACTATTACTATTATTATTATTGTTATTATTATTATTATTATTATTATTATTATATTCCTGGAAGATAAAAGCAGATGATAATCTTTATCAAATTATGCATAGTTTTTATATAAAAAGAAACAAAATGATTATAAGTAAATGTTTTAACAAATTCAACGTTTCAGGATAGATACAAATGACTCGTATTTTTTTTCTTTCGTATTAACAGATAATAATAAAAATGAAACTATAGAATATAAAAGATATTTTCAGATATTTTAATCCTGAAAAAAAAACAAAAAACTACCTCACATTGAATTGTTTATCTCTAATTTTATAAATTCTGATAATAATAAAAATGAATAATATCATTTAGTAATTTGATTACAGCACTAATTTTAAAATAGTAGTATCTTAGTAGTATATCTTTTTTTATTACCTCTCATCCGTAATATTGATAAAAATAACGTCATATTAAAATATTAATTAGGTTAACAAATAATATAGATAGGATATATTTGATAAAGATCATCTCTGTATATTGCAAATTGTAATTAAATCAATTATTATACAACGATTATAACTATACAATAGAGAATAGTCTATTTTTTTTTATACATAGAGAATTGAAAACTTTGTTGAATAAATTAATTATTTAAAAAATTGTCAAATTAAGAGATTTTGAATGTATTTTTAATGAATAATGTAGAACTGACGTATAAAAAGCAAATGGATCAAATTTTAATTCTTCATCCAAATTATTCAATTATAATCTTTTTTTTTTCTTTTTTTTTCTTTTTTTCCTTTCTCCTTTTCATAGATCTCCTACACATATAAATTTGTATTTATATAAGAACTTTTTTGTTTTTTTTTTTCGTTTTTTTTTCATGTGAACACTTTGAAACTATATAATACAATAAGCACATACATATCACTATTATATATATATTATATATATATATATAATACAGAGAACATATCTATATACTAAACAGTTACACAAGAGTGTTATTTTATAACAAATTTCATTATGAAATAACTCTACTTCCATATAATATCTTTTTACAATTGTTTACAATAAAATTGTTAAAAAAAAAAAAATGTCACTTCTTATACGATATTATTTTTTTCCTCTTTTTTTCTTTTCTCTCCTTTAATTGCTTATATAAATATTATGTAGAGCCGTATTCATTAACGAGACATTTTTCTTAGTACATCTCTCTCTCTCCCATTAATTAGATTTTACTAAATGAATTATTTTTGTAAAATTTTATATAAACGGTTTGCTGCTGTTGAAGAAAAAAAAAAGAAACAAAGACAAAAAAATGCCACGTCTATGAATACGGTTTACAATCCTAATCAGATGCAAATTAATACTTTTTTTTTTTTCTTTTTTTTTCTTTTTCTTTTCACGAACGCTACTGCAAAAATATGCTCGACCTATTTGGTATATATATATATATTAGTAAATTCGTTAAAATTAACGGTTTGTTTTAATAAAATTCCAAATGCTAATATGCATTAATCCAATGCACATATATATTACTTTGGAGAAACATAAGATATAGCATAATAACTTTTATTCAAAACTAATATTTTTGCTGCGTTTATTATTGTTATTAGAAGGAAAAAAAAAAGAAAAAAAAAAGAAGAAACAGCAGCAGCAAAATAGCATAAAAAAAAGAAGTTATATCATTATGATAATTGTGAAACGTTCGACGAAAAAGAATCATAACGATAAAAAGATTTAAAAATGACAGTCTTTAGAAAAAGGCCACTTGAGTAGTACTGTGAAAAATCATCTCTTTAATTCCACAGCTTTCTCACTTTGTTCTATGTGTTTTTTTTATATATATATAAAATGCCATGGCAATTGTAACTTATAGATTTTTTTTTTTTTTATAAGGATGAATGTCAGAAAGATAATATATATATATATAAATAGTAAACTCTACTTTATAATTATGTGTATGGTGTATATGTAATATGTATATATTTAATCTGTATCCCCCCCCCCTATAGGGGTAGAACGTTTCGCACAAATTATTATATATATGTACAAAAATGTGCTTAGAAAGAGTCAACATCAACAGCATGATTAATTAAAAATTGTTGTTATAATAAAAGAATTGTTTTACATACGGATTGAATAAAGCTCAACCTGCTCTCTCTCTCTCTCCCTCTTTCTCTCTCTTTCTCTTCATATAGTATATTGGCACTATCATGATCTAAGAAAATTTATCTTTGATTGAAAGAAAGAAGAAAAAAGAAAAGAAAAGAAAAAAAAAAAGAAGAAAATAAATCCAAGATAGTAAAAATTCTAAATTTGCTCATGATCAAATATATATAAGATCGTAGGAATAAGAGCAAGACTTAATCGTTCTTGGCACAGCCACGCCACAGTAACTGAATATTACTTATAATAAATTAAGTTTCTAGCACAAGAATTAAATTCATCAATAATATGATGATACAATTATACATTATAAGAATATTAACAATATAATGAATATGTTGTACCATTTAAAAAGAATTCAATCAATGCAAAGAGCAGCATAATTAAAAAGGATTCATGTTGCTTTTAACATGGGAGCACTGAAGTTATTTGGATAATTTACTGATCACTCTGATCAAGGCACCATTTTCATCCTTTAGCCTCTGGTTTTCACATTTTAACTGATCCATTACCTGTAAAGAAAAAATAATTCAATATGCATATGTCAATAGAAATAATAATATGCACCATCATCGTTATCATCGTCATCATTATCATCATCGTCAGCATCACCACCATTACCATCACCATCATCATCATCATCATCATCATCATCATCATCATCATTAACATTATTAACATCATTATCTTCATCATCATTGTATGGATATTGACAAACAATGTTACTATGAATTGGATAAAAGAAATTATTATATATATATGCAGATAAAATATTTTAATATAAATTTGGTCAAAATAGCAGGCAACACATTGCAACTTAAAATTATTATTAAATTGGTATTAAAAATAGCGATAACTAACTAATCATTTTCAAATGAAAATTGTAAATGCAATAGAATATTACTGTATGATATAAGAATAATGCTACCACAGATTCTAAAATTTTATATCTAAACTCACGTTATACATATAAGATAAATGTGTGTATATATATATACGTATAAGACAAATATGATTGTCAATTTATGTGAATTTGTGTATGTATGTATTTGTTTGTTATCTTCGTTGTATTAATTTGATAGAAAAATATTAATTAAATACTTGATTGTGAGTTATCTTTTATCCGATACTGTTAAACTAACTTTTACAAGGACATGAAGAATACATACTTAATTTTGTCGGAATCGATACTGCTAACTATACACTTCTTTGTAGATTGATTTTGTAAATATTCCCTCTTATCATATTAAAAACAACATTATTTTCTATTTGTTACTTTTATCTGAATATAGCTTAATAGTTCCATTTATCAAATCCCACAAAGTCATCCCCAATATTAAAATTAATTATCGTGTTGATCGATGAAAAAGAAGCTGACGAAAGAAATATACAAATTGTATATATCTGAAATATTTAAATACCATCAATAATAATTATATTTAAAAATTGATAGAATAAAAACTAATTCATATTATATGAATATAAATTTTCATTAAATCTGTAATAATAATTGTTAATTTCATGCTACGCATAGGGATGATATAATGTAGCAATAATATCAATAAAGCCATATTTTTAAATTATATTAACTAATTAAAAATAAACTACTTGTAAAAGTTATGTAAGAAGTCTTGTGACTAGTTTGCAATAATCAATCAATATATTATATATATATGTATGTATATATAGAGAAACCTATTTTTCAATACTTACTGATAAGTTAAAAACATGTTGTTATAATTTTATCATAATATATATATATATATATATGATTCTCTTAATTTGCATAACATGCATAACACAATTAATATGAAAATGATAATGGAATAATGTTTGAAATAAGGTCGAAATTATTTCTGTTGTTGTTAAATAAAAATGATGAAAGTATTATATAATATATAATATTCTATAAATGGATAAAGAAAGGATAGAAAAGCGTTATTATCACAGTAGTATAATGCGGTCAAATTTGATTCTGCTGATATATATAAATAAGTACGTATATCTGAAAGAGTTATAGAGAAAATGTATAGAGAGAATATATCTCTATCTTTGTAAAAAAGATGAAGGATTGATAACTCCTAATGTTTTTCTTTTTTTTCTTTTTTTGTAAATGTGTTTAAATATAAACATGATTATCGTGCTAGTGACAATTAACTAAACAAGGTAAATTTTTGCACAAAGCTAAATATATATATATATATATAAGTGAGTGAGCAATATCGTTTCAGAGTTTTAATGTTGCAAATCATCAGAACATAAAGTTTTAATTAATGAATTAATTAAGTTGTACGTGAAGTACGATGTATGTTAACGCAAATGCTGTCATGTCCTTTACCTATTTAGTAGTATTGGTGAGTTTGGATACGACGCGGGTAAGTGCCCGATTTTCGGCTTTCAATCTCTCATTTTCAGCTTTGAGCTTTTGTAATTGCTGTAAACAGTGAAACGATTAGCCCGAATCTGATCGTTTGATAAAAGCCCCAGCAGCAACCAGAACCACATGATTGATCTATTTTATGAATTATATAATATCCACTAAATTTGAGCACCGTATGGCCCCCCAAAAGCATAATGGAAATAATCACGGAATAATAGAATAAAAAAACGAAACAACATAAGGAGTGGAAAAAAACGAGAAATAAAAAAAAAAAAAAAGAGAAAAAACCGTGCCAATAAAAAATACTTTCCCACACTATGTGTGATCAAAAAGAATGAAAACCAAGCCATATAAATCGTAATAAAGAAATAAAATACAAAAGAGGTATATAAGCACCGTAAAGATGGCTAAAATAAAGAAAAAAAAGCAATGCGCTAAAGCTTTAAAGTTCTTGAATTAACACGATAAATATAGTAGATTGACAAAATGCATAATCTTTTTTTTATTTTGCTGCACTCCCAGCAGTGGCAATCAAAAAACAAAGGAAAAAAATTTTAACGTGCAATCTAAAGTAACACGTAATATTACAAGGTATATGAATAAATGTAGTTGAGACGAATAAATTTGAATTAAGATGAACAAAAAAATAATTTTCTATAACTCGATCACTTACAAATATAAGACTAAATATATAATAAGTCAGATGTAGATATTCCCTTGAAATTCTCTGTTTTATAAGTACGATATAAAAACGAGCCCCGCGCGAATACTAAGAATATAAATATTCTTAACTTAATCAATAATCATACCTTTAATTCTTCTTCCATTTCAGATAACTTCCTTTCCATGGCCCTCCTTTCCCTTTTTTCAGCCTCAGATAAAACCGACTTGTTCTGAGAATTTTGTGCCTTATCTAATAAACTTCTAACTTCTTTTAACTGTTCATCTGAACGCTTAAGTTTTTCTCTAAGTCTTTCGTTTTCCGCTTGAGATTCCTCATATAATTTTTTATAGTCAATTTCCCCATTTTCCGAAGTCGTAGATTTGATTCTTCCAGAAGCTGAAGATATTTCAGATGATATCGATGATACAGAACCTAGTCTATTCGATCTTCCAGGTCTATCATTTCCAGTCTAAAACAAAATATATAAACATTTTTTTTCACTATAATAAAACCTAATATACATGTTTAAATTGTGTAAAAAAAATCCAAAACAATTAAATAGATATTATATAAAGTTCAGTTCTATCTGCGTATTGTAAATTCTTACTACATATCCTTCGGAACTAGTTAAACTTTGCAGACTGGCACTTCTAGAGCTCAAACTAACGTTTGATTTCAATTTGGTTTTATTAAAACTCTCGGCTCTTTGTACCGACGAATGATTTTTTGGATTTAAATTCATATAACTATAACTAGAAGACGAAGTTGAAAGATTCAGAGAGCTATTTGACGAATGAGATGGCAAAATGACTCCGCCATATCCTGATGATGTTCCACCATATGTTGTGAATGAATTTTGATAATTTAAACTGTTCGTAGAATTGGAATATGGATTTTTCCTAAAGGATCCAATATTTTTTGTATTTTTATTTAAAAATTTTGGAGTGCCATATGAGTTTATATTGTTAATCCCTAACAAGGTTGCATAACTGTTCTGATTCAAAGAAAATAATGTGGGCACACTACGCGGCCTATTTCCAAAAATGGAACTTCCATTTGCAGATGCTTGAGCTCTTAAACCTGCAGCTGTTGTAGGCTTCCCTTGCGTTCTTTTTCTATACGAAGACATTTTCGCAATAAAATCTATACATATAATGCATATAATCTAAAATTAACACAATCACAACATTGTATGCAATATATATATATAACACAATTAAAATTGTTTGAAATATTAACTGCACGAAAACAGTCTACTATTACTGACAGCGAGAATTTGACTGACGCAGACTGGGTGGTGGAACTCAAGTCATCAGCCAGTTTACTCCACTGTGTTGCTTCTACGATCTATTTATGGAACACATGCAGATACCCATACTCATGTCAAGGTTGTGTGTTTCTGGTCAACTACACAGTATTATTTGAGGAAACTTCGAAAACGTATTATATTGCACAGATATCTCGGGAATATAATTAGTTACAATTCTTGCTCTAGATTAACAAATGAGGTTTATCGTAACAATATAAAATAAAATGAAAGGCATTTATATATTAAATATAATTTTTCATTTTTCTAAAAAAAAAAAAGAAAAAGCTTTCTATTAATAAAATATAATCTGTATTCATATGTTTTTTTTGGTAAACTTTTTATTACTTTTCTTTAAATGAAATAGGTAAAAACTTTTAATCTTCTAAAATTGATTTGGTCTATTTTTTATGGTGAGCTTAAATGTCAAAGGCACATCAAGTTTCAAATGTCAATTGTATATTTTTAGAAACAACCAAAGCATACCCATTCCCTTTTTCAACACCGTCTTCAATTTAAACGTAAACTGTTCAATATTATTGTTAAATTGTACTATTTATATATGATATTCTATAAATAAAATTCACATATATATATATATATATATATAACTTTTAAACAAATTTTAATTTTAAAGATCATAGAAACATTTAACTGCATCGCATTTATTCCTATTAATGGTATATATATCATAATAAGAAATAATAGTTATATAGATATGAGAAAACTATTTTTATCCAAGCAAACGTGAATTAAACGTTAATCTTCCCAGAAGCTAATCTAAAAATAGGACAAAGCTTCTACGTGGCAGAACATTATTTACAACAATATAAACGCAAATTAAAAAAAATAATTTATGATTATTCATATAGAAATTATTTAGTTACATACCTCACTGTGGTTTACTTTAGTATCCTCAAAATCACCACCAATAGATATGTCTTGTTTTTCAGGATCTATTTCCTGTAAATAAATATAAATAAAAATAAAAAATCGTAAACACATAAATACGTTAAGCGTAAATAAAAAAAAAGTTAATAAATTATTTTTTATTATGAATTATATTATAATATTTAATAATATATAATTAATTTTTCTTACAAAGTACAACGAATTTTCTTGTTTACGTTAATATTTGTTCATTCTCAACATGCATATTTTATTAAAAAAAAATTTTTACTAACATCCATATCAACATGAACGACACCCGTAGAACGTCTTTTAGGCCTCCTTCTCCTTTGTATAACTGCCTGTGTAGCTTGTGCATTTCTGCTATCATTCTCTTTATCTTGTTCTATAATAAATGATATTTTTATATATAATTCCATCATTAAATTTTACAGATAAATGACAAACAAAGAAAAAACAACCAAGTACTATATTAGATTTTCTATCAATAATAATGTTAAATAAAGTTTTAAGAGTATCACATATTTTGAATACAAATGGTAATTATTAATGATGATACTTTGTAAGTATTCACCTTTATCTTCTGATGGTTTCAATGATCGTCTAAGTGGTAATGTAACAGTAGTTTCAGCAGGGCTCGGTGTTATTGTTTCAACAGGTGCCGATGATGGTCTGGGTATACCAGTTCCACCGGATGGTCTTCTCATATAAGTAGATGTAATGTCAGGTGACCTGTTATTTGCATCCTCTAACTGAAACTGAATAATATATTTAAATTTTGAATATTTACAAGTTAATTTTTATTTTATTTATCAATCTCTCTCTATATTTTCAATAGTGCAAGTAATGGGTGCAAAATAAAGCGCAGATCGACATGAAGGTAAAACCAGTTTAATTTTCTTGATAAGACTGATAACATAAGTACAAATATTATGCAGATATTAGTTTATATTTACATCATTTACATACTTTTATTATATATATACAATTCTATCTACTTGAAAATAATATAGTGAAAGCCAAAAAGTTTTAAATATGAAAAGTAAAGATAAAGATGTACAATTAAAAAAAAAAGGAGATACCATCTTAGAAAAAAAAACCAAAAATACTGCTTCTTTCATGCATTTTTTTCTACGAAAAAACATCTCTAAATTAAATCTTTCCCATGTAGACTCTCTATAAATTAATATGTCAGCAATAAACTCGCAATATTTTATTTCTTTCTTTTCTTTTATATATGTATATATATACAATATATATACGTATATATATCTTTTCTTTTTGCATATTACCTAATGAATCTATTCATTAATATACTCTAATTTGATTTAATACCAATGTAAATTAAACATTTGTGCCACCATAACTTAAATAAAAATATATTGCACATGGGATTATTTCTGTTGTATTTTTTTTATAAGGCAATAAAGTAATAAATAAAAATAAATAAATACGAATAATAATTTAGTACAAATTTTGTTTCCTTGTAAGTTATAAATCAACATCCTTCAAATGTTATTCATCATAAATACGTAAACATGCTTTTTTAATCACACTGACACTGCATGTTTTTTTTTCTTTTTTTCTCTCTTTTTCTTCTTTTTTTTTTTTAACATAGCACGTTAGATTTGCATTGTAAAAATATTTATGAACATAAAAAATAATACAAACTGAGGAGCAAAAAATAAACAAAAAGAAATAATTCAGGCATGTATACGCTTACACGTAAAACTATAAATATAGATTATATGCACTCGAATGTTTAGTTTGAAGAAAATCAATGCAATGTGTTTGCCTAGTAGTCTGTCGATATATAAGCAAATATATAATACTATCAGTCAGTATCTACTATTATAACAACCGATTAGTTGTAATTCCAACCAATGATATGAAATATCCACGAACACAAACTTTGGCATTGTGGATCTTTAAGTGTATATACTTGAAGATTATGGGTATTATCACCGACCTTGCTTCCATTATCTACCCTGAGTCTCCAAGAAGGTCGCCTTTCAGGCAAATTAGATTCTTCGGAAGGTTTATTTGCAGTCACTGTGGTAGGAGTTGCTGTTGTTATTGTAGCTGTGATTGATGCTGTATTGCTGACAGAAGCTGCAGGCTGGTTCGGTTTAATAAAAAAATATGAATAAACTCATATATGTAGAATTTTGGTTATGCGGAAAAGCTATTGACGCATAATACATGTAGAGTGTAGTTTTTAAAAATGAAATATATCTCAACTATGTCAGTAAAGTTTATTTTTGTGTTTAATTTTAAATTAAAATAATAGGGGGGAGGGGAACTAGAAAGCATAATATCGGTATTTTTCATTCAAAAAAGCTATTAATGGTTTTTCATGATCTTAGCGGAGGAGTATTACTATGTTAACAATGCAAAATGATAATAAAAAAGACGAACTTCTTCAGGAAACTATAAATTTTATCATTTCTCTTCTTTTGATATTTTTTATACAATAAAAATATAATATTTGTGTATTGCGATATAAAAAAAGATTTAAAAAAAACCACGAAGATGTGTAATATCGTTACCTGTGAAGAAGGTGCTGTCAAACTAGACACTTCGTTGTTCTGTTGTTTTTTCTTTACGAGTTGTTCCGCACTCTTGATTTCATCTAATGTTACTCCCTGAGTTGAACGTCGAGTCTCTCTTACTCTCTTCGCATGTGCCTTTCTTTGTGTTTCACTTTCCTCGTCGCGAACAGGTGGGACGAAAGATCTGAAGAGAAAGAAAAATACGCATAATATAACGTATATGTATATGTACACTGCCAATGCAATTTGTATTAACTAAAAAATAGTAAAATATTCATTTATTTACTACTCCCTCTGTTCCAAATTAAGATAATACATTTTTATAAATTTTATTTGATTACTTTTTTACTTGATATTTTCAGTTAAAAGTTTTCTATACCATAATTTGAAACAAAGAGAGTATTATTTAGTTGTACAAAACATATAAAATCAAAACTATTGTGATATTTATATAATAATTAATTACTATGTCATAAAGATTACATAATTTTATAATCATTTAAGCATTGTTTTAAAAATAATGTGCAAGCAATCATAGTGTCCATGTATAATCCAAAATATAATGTTGCTCCCATTGAAAAACTTTTCGATGATAAAGAATTTCTTTTGCTGCAAAATCAATACCTACTATTTTTGTAAGAATATTTTTTAAATGACTTTTTGTTTTCCAAGTTTATGCAAAATAGGTAAAAGGAGTGTATGTATAAATATAAGAGACACGAAGGACAAGGGGTATCACAAAAAAGAAAGAACAAAAAAAACAAACAAACGGTAAATGTTTAAATTGACTAATAAGGTTTCCATGTTAATAAAAACAGAAACGAATGTTTGGGTTTTAAAATCTTGATTCCTATATCAAGATACTTATCAAAATACATCATGGGCACACAGTACTTCTGTTAATCAAAATTTGACACGTTACTTACTTTTATCAGTCATCTTTAATCTATTTATTGCAATATTTTCTAAATCTTTTGCAAATAATACGAAAATAATTATATGGACGAGAAAAATTCAAAAAATATATATATATACATGTGTGTATATATATATATATATAATGCAACTGAAAAAGCTAATCACACTGCAAAGCAAAGGTCCATGCTATTGTCAGTAAATTAATCTTGTGCGTATAGACATCTTAAGATACGCAAGATCACACTTCTCCAGAGAATTCTTCTCAGGTCAAACATTAGGTACCCACTTGAAGAAATTCTTGAAGATATTTCCCGGACTTAGCTTGCTCCCTCCGGGCGTGGTGGGAGTTCCAGATACTGGTACAGTATTGTTTGGACTCGATGGAAGTGTAGATGTAGCTTCCATTGGTTGAACACTACCCAGTCATATTAAATGATATTATACTGCATAGGCGCGAGAAATTATTATAATTTCAATCACGATAACTTAATTCCAGTTGTTCCAATATGATATAATTGGTGTATTACGTAAGGGAATTTTGTCTCTATGAACAATTTATTATCTCTATCTTTCTTATAATTAATCATTTTCTGCATTTATTCGAAAACTATATTTTTTCTTTTTTACTACCACCCGCTATAATCTAAGAACAAAAAAATAATTTACCTGCGTATCTGATTCAGAGGAACAGGACTAGTAGCAATTGTTGTCGTCATTGTATTGGCAGTTGTAGTGGTTGTAGTGGTTGTAGTAGTAGTTGGCAGTGCACTTAGTGGTGATGTTTTAGATACAGATGTTGGTGAAAGTGTATTGCTTCCCTGTGGCGTTCTTGATAATTCCAAATTTAATTTGATTTCTTTTCTTCTAAACCCAAAATAAAAAGGCAATGTAGAATGAAATATAATAACTAAACAAAACGATTCTAATTATAGTCCAGTCAATCTAGCCGGATTTTGGACACAAAATGTTCAATAGTTTTTGCAAAAAGCAAAAGTTTATTAAAAAAATGTCTTTTTTATTTTATTTAAAATTATAGTCAGCTTACATTAGATGTAGTTTGTCCTTATATCCATGTATGTATAATCCATATCCATAAGTGCACTGTATCCAAATATATATGTATCACTCTTTAACACTACACACACACGTTCACATATGCATTTCACTTGCATAGGAAGAAACCACGCACACGCGTATACGCGACGCGAAATAAATGTCACTTTACTTATATTGTTGTTATTCCTTCCGACGCTCGAAGAAGACTAACGATTATTACGAAAAAAAGTTACGAATAAAATCGACAAGTACCGAACATACACGAATTACAAATCTAACGACGAATTGACAACGTTCGATTACCGACACCGGCCGAAGAGTGACGGAGACAAACGAATATAAACAAAGCATTGAACGTTCAATTAAGCCGGTAATTAAAGAATGTTTTTTTTATGTATTTCATATTTAACGAATTTCCTAGAAGTCACCGAGACATATAAACAGTACCGACGTTGAGCTCGTTTNAAATAGAGTACAAAGCAAAGTAATTATTGAAACCATCACCAAGCACAAAAGAAGCATAATAATAATAATAATAATAATAATTTTAAATATATAAATTTTCAAGTACACATATACAAATATTTATGGTGCCGTATATAGAAAAATTAAAATGTGCATTAGGAATATCGAAGAATAAAATAAAATATATATTGAAAGTTATCATTAATTATTTAATTTACTATTCTGTGTATTCTGTAAGTATAATGAATATGTGTACACGTTGTGTATCATAACCCATGACGTAGTTCAAAAAATATAAAGAGAGAATTTTATTTACTGATATTATTATCTCTTATTTGTGATGTGATACATAACAATTAATATTGTGATATAAATATTATGAAAATAAATTATGAAACATGCAGTTATACCTGTGTGTTTCGCGCAGAGATGCAGAACGTGTTGTAGCATTGGTATGAGTGGGAGAAACTGCATTATAACGATGGAGAGTAGGGCAGGAAGATGCCTTGATACGAGCGTGTAATGCCAAGTACTGCTCATAGAACCTGCATAACATGCATCGTGCCATGCATATTGCTACACTAATTGTCTAAATATAAGATACCGCACTAAAAACTAAACATTTACAGAATTTCTAATTGCTTTTGAATGTAAAGAAATTTTTAACAACGATCCATTTGACAATCTATCAAAATGATTTTTCTATTATTATTTTCTCTTTTTTTCATTTCAAACACTTTCAATATTACTATTTATATATATAAATTATTCAAAAGCAATAAAAAAAAAACTACCTAAATGTTACATTTCAAGTGCAGCATCCTGTATTTGAACACTAATTAAGATGAGTATAAAATTTAAATTATGTTAAAAAATATTAATCATATAACTAAAGACTCTTCTGAAGTAACATTTAACATTTTATACAAATAATTAATATTTTCATTGAGATTATAAATTTTTAAAAAGTATATAATTCACTTAAATAATATAGAAAATTAAAGTACAAAACTGTACTTGTAATCAGCTAATTTTAATTGTTTAATCTCTATGTGCAGTACAATAATACTCCGTATATGAATATATTAGATGTTTGGGACTTTAAATATAAGCATAAGTTAACAATTAGAGCATAATTCTACAACATACTTTGCATAGACGAACATAAGCATGTTAACATAGACTTTATAATGGACAACCAGAGGAGCCTTCAAATAACAAAAAAGCATAAACGCAGATCACACAATGTTACATATTTGAAGCTAGTAAAATATAGGCAATATAAAAAAAAAAATATATATGTATATATTAAAATAATAGCAATATGTTAATAAACTTACTTTTCATCTGTCTCAAAACTATGTGTCCTTCTTAATACTACCTCCGGTTCTGTCGGGAGTTTGCTTGGTGAATTCAGCAACTTGGTACTTTTATCCTTATCTTCGAGTTCTAGTAAACATTTGTTATAAAGATTATATATATACTTATTAAAGATCATATTATAAATTTATTCATTTTGTATATTTTCGAAGAATTAATTAATCACCTTCTACATTTTGTATCCTATTTCGGAAAGAGCCAGAACGCCTCCAGGATGGAACAACTCCCTCTTCATTATTATCAGTTTGTTGCTTAGGGGGCAATACTGGAGCCTAATAAAAATACATACAAATTAATAAAACATTGTAAAAAAATTTTGTTAATTATATATATTACAAATATTTTTGTTCCTTTAAAACTTACTTGATTAGGAACTTTATTAATTTCGATAGGAGATAGCGGAGAGTGTGTTGCAGTTTCCTCTTTGTTTACTCTATTTTTCTTCTCTACAAAATAAAGTAAAAGAAAATTAAAAAAAAAAAAATGTATTATAATCACATTTATTTATCGAAGCTATCAGTCATACCTAATTTTTAATTTTATTCTTTCATGATCTTTGTCATGTGATTTTAAATTTCCTTTTAATTTAAATGAAACACATTTCATTTAGGAGAGTATGTACGATTCATACATACGCTACTACTATTAACATATTAAAAATACTGTCTTACAGACAAAACTTACCATCATCTGTAAGACATGTGGAATGGTTTGATTGGTTAGACTTATCAGACTGATTGGAGCAGGTGGAAGAGCGTGATTCTGAGCTAGTTTCAGAAACAACTTCGCCATCACTCTCTTCCATATCTGTTTCTCGTGTTGCTTCTATCCACGCAGCAATGTTAGAAAAATTGCAATGTTAAGATAGGTAAATAATCCTTATAAAAACAAACTATATATTGAATGTTCATTTTATCTATATCTATTTCTCTTTTTTCTTTTTCCTTTTTTTTTATATCTTTTTCTAATGTTATCAATTTTATATCAATCTAAAACTTATTCCTAATAATGATTAAAAGTCTTACCGACGTCGCTATTCGTTCCAGTACTAGAATCGTCTTTATCAGATTGAATCTCCACTTCTACTTTTTTAACTTTATTTGGCGTTTCCTCTTCTAAAATTTCGGGACTCTCTTGCGTCGTTACAGTACTATCAGTACTAGTTGAAATACTACAAAAATTTTAATAGATATTAAGTTCATGTCCAAAATGTATATACTTATTCAATAAATATATCTTATAGTAAAAATGAGTATATATACAAACCGTTTCTTTGGTACAGAAGGTTGCTTTTTATTAATTATTTGTGGATGATCTTTCATTATAGTTGATTGTTTTTGTTTCAATTCTTCTAAACTTTTTAGAATATCTGCATCAGCAACATCAAAAGCAGTTTGTCCCTAATAAAATAAATATTATCATAATCTCTTAAAATCAAATTATTAAATATTTTTGGATACAAGTATTTTACTACTTACTGCATAATTTTTGATGTCCATATCACAAAAGTTATCCACAAGTAGTTTACAAGCTTCTAATTGACCCCAATGAGCTGCACCGTGTAAGGGTGTCCATCCATCAAGATCTTGCGTATTGACATCGCATCGAGCCTGAAGGAGAATACTAAAACAATAATTTTGAATTATAATTATTAAAAACATGGTAATGTATTCTTTTGTACGTATTGAAATTATACTTGACATAAAACGGTATCTAGAATATTATTCAAAATATAAAATTACCAGTTTTCTTTTTTCAATGAAACTGTTAGATTACACAGGAATTGTTTTTCATCATAATATATGATACTTTACTTCATGACTTTGATGTAGCCTTTAGCAGCAGCAACATGAAGTGCCGTAGCTCCTGTTCTAGGATGCACTGAATCTTTGCCTGGTGCTCCTGATCTCCAAGCTCTTGCATCATTTAACATTGACCTTTCTTCCTCGCTTCTGGCTTGATCGCAATCTATGCCTAAAGTAGATAAAACCAGTAGAATTAATATTTCAAATTGTTTGGCATTAGCTTCTACAAATATACAAGAACAAACCTGCTTTATTTATATGTTGCTGTAGCATATCTTCCATCTCAACCTTTTCCGCAATATCAAGGGCCAATTCGCCATCGTTGTTAACTGCTGCCAAATTGCACCCTTGTTCTATCAAGTATCTATACATGTATATACATCAAATGATAGAATTAATATATATAAATATATCAAATATAATATTAAATAATAAGATTTTTATCTTTAAAAAATAATTCTTATGTCTTTCAAATGGGATAAAAAAACAAAAATACAACGAGTGATAATAATATGCTAAATTATTCAGACTTGTATAAAAATAATTGAAAATGTTTAACTACTGACTTAGCTATTGATATGAAGCCACAAGACGCTGTAGCGTGTAAAGGTGTCCATCCTTCATTATCCCCACGATTTATATCTGCTCCTTGTTCTACCAAAAACTCTACCATATCCAGGTCGTCGTCGATACATGCCTACAATCAAAATATACATTTTTCTTATGAATTTATTTCTTTTTATATTTTTTTTTTGTTTAAATTTAATTTAAATTAAATATGATCGATTGGTTTCATTACTTTGATATTGAAATCAAAATAGGTCGACTTAATAAAATACTACATTTATACAATCTTATCGATATTGTAAAAATATCAAAACTATATTGTCGCAATAATTTTATGTAAAGAAATTTGAATATAACAGGTCCCACATCCAGGTCTTGTCAAAGAAACTATTTATTACAACACTGCTAAAGACAGAGGATATAAGCAGAACACGAATGGTGAGGGCTGCGACTTCTAACAGAGAACTATAAATAGCATTTAATGCCTGATGTACTCTCATATGCTATTTTCGCAAATCTATGAAATGCCTAAACTTCCTTATAGAAACCATAAATAAAAGTAAACATTCCTGTAATTCTTACGTATCCTGAAGTTCAATTTTTTATGCGCTAAATTAAAATTTATTATATTTATTTATATATGTACATATGTATATAATAAACTAAATAAAAAATCTTAAGCACGTATAAAAAAATTTTTTTTAAATACACAACGTCCAGTCAAGAATTTGCAAAAAAAAAAATAATATAATTTCTTGAATAATACAAAAACACAATATTTCTTCAAATGTAATTTTTTTTTCTTCTTTTATAGAACGAATTAGAGAATTTTGAAGAGACTCATATAAACTCATAGGTAGTACGAACGTCTTTAACAAAGTTATTTTTAGTCTCATCCTAATTTCAATCTATTTCAGAATTCTTAATCGAATGTGGTTCATTTACAAGATTTCTTTATTAAAAATTCAATAGTACTCCCCTAACCTCCCCATCCCTTCTCAAATTAAGGTCCACGAAGCAAACCGCAATTGAAAATACAATTATTTGCAATTCATTACTTTACTATGTTTTTCTTTTTAAACATTTAATTACGAAAAATAAGTTCTACATTCTCTAGAAACATTTTAACCGTAACAACTGTTGAGTAAAATTATCAGTAGATATATATGTATATATATGTGTGATAAAAATAAATAACAAGAGAGATAATTACTTGTAATTGTACGATAATTTATATTACATACAAGTAATTCCTTGAAATATTTTATAAAAGTAAGTAAAAAATATTGTTTTTGAGAAAAACGTGATGCAAAAAATAAGTCTCTAATATTAATTAGTCTTTAATATTATTTTTAAATAATTCGTTTTATTTGTGAGAATGAAAGAATAATATTATTAGATGGTACCTAAAAACTTATACGTAAGAGATTGAACGTCATAAGATCATTCCCCCCATGGAGAATTTGATTCCGGTAGATAGAGATGAGATAATCTTTCAAATTCTTTCCACGCTTACCGCCGTCGCTTGTGTAGAAACTAAATAAAGGCAATCATTCATAACATAAACAACATTTGAAAGAAACTTAAAAAGTAAAAAATAAGGACGATAACTTAAATGTTCTTTCATAAATTCTCTTACAAACAAAAAGATAAATAATGACAATTAAATCTAAAGATTCATTTTCGTAACTTTGTACTCGGACAGTTGAAACCTGGCAGCAGCCATTTTGTACGCAATGTTACATTACATCCAACAGTGAATAGAGAAAGAAAGAAAGATAGATAGAAATAAAGAGGTAAGAGAGAGAGAGAGAGAGAAAGGAGAAGGATAGATAGATGAATAAATAGATTTATAGATAGATAGATAGATAGATAGATAGATAGATAGAGGGCGGTAAGACGAAGATAAATCCAAGAACGAAAAAAGAATGAGAACGTAAAATTAACATTTCCTCTTTTTTTTTTTTTTAAATCAATCCCATCTAAAAAAAAATCTCGATAAAAATATCCAAGTACGAAAATGAAAAAATATATGAAGATGGTCTCTCTCTTTTACCTGGTGCAACGCCGTGAGACCATCGACGTTTCCGGTGTTGATGTCCGCCCCTTTTTGGAGTAAACGTACAACCTCCTCCTTGTCGCCTGCCGCACATGCCGCCAAAAATACACAATCATCGGAAAATTTGATCTTCCTTGCTACCTGACGCGGTTGAGCCGGTTCACGATTAGTTTCAGATTGTTCCCAACGTTTTAATTGTTCGGCTCTTTTAAATAGAGCCGAGCTCGAACGAGTCTCGAGAGACATCGCCTCGGGAACACGCACAATCGAGCTCGACAACCTTATAACCACTGCGCGTTGGTCTCTTTGCCTCCTTCCACTTCTATCTCTATCTCTATCTATCTATCTTTCTTCCTATCTTTCTTTCTATTACTCTCTCTCTCTCTCTCTCACACGTCTCCCTCTGTCTGTTACTCTTGATCCTCTTCGTTCCCACTATCTTTTTCTTTTTTCTTTTTTTTCTCTCTCTCTCTCTCTCTCTCTTTATCTGCCTATCTGTCTAGCTGTCTGACTCGCTCTCTCTCTCTCTCTCTTTTTTCTTCTCTTCTCTTCTCTTCCCACCTCTACCCTTCACTCCCTCTTCGACAATGTTCCGGATCTTCTTCCACTTGGCGATATATCACTTCACTTGGATTCACTAGGCGCGACTCAAGACGCTGATAGAAGCGTCCACCGTCTCTTGGCCCCATATACGAAGAACTAATTGCAATCCGTGCGCGTCACCGTACGAAAGATCACTCATGAAATAACGTAAGTGGCTGCTCTAAGCGGAGGGAGCGGTCAATCAGTGGTAAGACAGCGCTCGGCCACGGGACGGATAAGATTCGCGTGTTGCTGCTGCACTACTCTTCTTCGCTATTCTTGGTCTCTTACCGATTACTCCCGAATCCGTCGTCTTACGGAGAAACGACTCGCGATATTGCCAACCTCTTGTTACTTACTTCCCTGAAACTATGGACTTTTCAGGGAAGACTAAAGTTTTATTTAATATAAGAGAACACCTATTAACTTGTCGCGATTACTACGCGCGGGTTGACGCGCTAATGACACGGTATTTATTGTTCACACCCTCTGTCGTCAAATTTTATAGAGATATTTGAAATTTTCCCGCGCCGTTAGAATTTTAGGGAAAAAAGAAAAAAAAAGCTAGCCCAATGATTTTCTCCTTTTTTTCTTTTTCTATTTAGTTTTTTTTTAATATAAAAAACGTATACACATACATATACTTATACGCTCTCATATATATATATATATAAAATATAATAATATAAATATCAATATAATACGAAAAGCGTATATATACCTATCCGAACGAAATATGTAATTAGGTCAATGAGCATAACAACGTGCGACTAACATGAAAAATATCCACGCCGTAAATATTAATTATTTCTTGCGAGAGTTCGTCGCACTCGAAAAGAAACATACTTACTTCGTTTTAATAAAAGTCGAGTAAATAATTTATATTAAGGTATTGTTGCGTCTTGCAATTAAACGCGTAACAATTTATACTTAAAAAAAATAATTTTTAAATTTGGCGGGTTGCAACTAGTTGCATGCAATAATAAATAGCCGTAACCTTTTTTCCTGTTTGCATAATCTCCTTGTTTCCATAATAGGATGTTTTGTTTCATTTTTCATTATTTGTGTCTTTTAACAATACAAAATTAGATGCAATTAATATTTGAAGATATGAATATTACCGATATTTACGTTATGTCTTAAATAATAACGATTTTATACGTATTTGAAAGCTCTATTTTCGATAAAATGTTCATGTATACCTATGTACCTGCATTACTATAGCGTGGAGAATAGACACTACAAACTGTTTGACAATGAGGGCGTAACCGATCATAGATCTATGCAACTGATATAACACTTCTATATGAGTTTGGCCTCCCTGATATTTTTATGAATGACGTTTAATCAAGGAGGTTGGTAAAATCACCTTCGTATTAGGATATTTCCTAGTATAATACGCATATATGCTTATCTCTAAAGTTATCATCGTTAGAAAAATATTGTGACATGGAGAATATATTTCATGAAAAGGTAAGAATTGGATAATAACACAGTTTGATATTATAAAATAAAGGGTTATTAGATTTACGATAAATTTAATTCCAGCCAGATTGTTTTTGTTACAGCAAGAAGGATATTTGTGTGCGCAACATTGTTTGAACGCTCTTCTACAAGGTGCCTATTTTACCGCGGTAGATCTTGCTAATTTTGGTCATCAAATGGACGAGGCAGAACGTATTAGAATGGCCGAGTCAGGTGTCGATAGCGAAGATTATCAACTTTTCCTAGAGGTATTTCATTTCTTATGAATGAATGTTTTTTCTTGACAAATTACGTATATATACGCGTATCTTTATTTTACAGTATTATTTGAATGTCGTGAACTGTAAAATTTATGTGCTTTATAAATATTTGTTATTATTATTAAATTTTTTTTTCTACTTTTTTGAAATAGTAATAAATTTACATGATTATATTTGATATTACATATTTTATATTTAGCAACCGTCAGAAAATATGGATGACAGTGGGTACTTTTCCGTACAAGTTATTAGCAGTGCTTTGGAAGTTTGGGGTTTGGAGTTGGTTCCGTACAACAGCACAAAACCTGCTGCATTGATGGCACAAAATGATCCTTCGTAGGCTATTATTAATTCTTTACTTGATACCATTTGCGATTGTTCCATTAGTCATTGCTTAGTGTCCAAATAATATTGCGATATTAACCTATTGATTTGCATCTTTTTGTAAACATATAGATAGCAAAATGAATTTACAAGATGGATATCTTATGGATGCGTTACATAGTTATAGATAATAAATGTAACTTGCAGGCAAATGAAAGCTTATATCTGCAATTACAAAGGACATTGGTTTACAATACGAAAGATTGGAACACAATGGTTCAATTTGAATTCGATGCTTACCGGGCCGCAGCTTATATCAGACACATATCTAGCAATGTATTTGGCTCAATTGTTACAAGAGGGTAAATAATTTGTGGAATAATTTATATTACAAATAATATATATATATAAGATAATTGATATTTCTCCCGTTTATAGGTTATTCGATTTTCATTGTCATTGGTATGCTTCCACCATGTCTTGCAGATGAAATATTAATGAAGAATCCAATTAAAATTCCACCAAGAACAAAGGAAAGTGTTAAAGAAGAGAAAACTATAGCTGCAGGATATCGCTTGGGTACCAAAGAAGAAGATGAACTTATGAAGACGGTTCGTGCACTAGAAGATATTAAAGTTCTCTCATCTTATACTCCTAATATGTCCTCAAAATTTGTTAATTTATCCTCGGACCATAAAAAAAATAACTTGCCCAAAGAAGGTATATCGTCTAATAAGAAACCAATTGAACGAATAATTCCTATAAGGATAGAAGGAAAAGACGATCAAGATGAAGAAAATGAGGAATTGGAAAAAGCGTTACGCTTAAGTTTACAAGATAAAGAAGACGACATAGATAAGAATCTAAATTTAAGATTGGAGTCTCATGTCGATAATAAAGTATCACCATCAACAGAAGTCATTGATGATTCGGATCAAGATGATGAATTAATGAAAGCAGTACAATTAAGTCTTGAATGTGTAACAGCACCACCAACACCAGATTTAGAAGATTTGCGCTGGCGTAGATTAAGTCATTTTGGCGTATACTCTAAAGCATCAAATAATGAAACTTCTCCAAAGTTAAATTCTTAACAATAAATATTAATATTTTAATATAAACATAGCTATTAAAAAGATTTATCTTGTAAATTATAAACTAATTGTTTAGAAAAAAAAACAGAGTGTCTCATTTTATGTATATTAATAATTAAAAATCTAATGGATGTATAATGAATAGATCACGCGTTCGACGCGGTGTTTATAAAACATCAAATATGTAAATACGAAGTATTATGTATGAAAAGTATTGTATACGAAGTATATATATATATATATAGACACACGTACCACAAATTTGTTTAATAGTTATGTTTCTTATATTTTTCTTCTAATTTTATTATATTTCTGACTGTTCATAAAATAAAAATGTTCGGAAAAGAAAACAAAAAAAATGATATTCTGTGTCGTTATTTACAATCAAGTTTAATTAAATATTCAACGATATAACAATTTATCGAGTAATTAGTATTGTAGATATTTGAAAATAAAAGATAATACTTAAATCTCTTTAGAAAGAGTTTTGAGGTTGAGACGATTGGTATGTGTACCAACTTTTTGAATCTACTCTGCCTGTTCTATTATTTTTTGTCCAATTTTTTTTTCCGCCAATATTAATATTATGAAAAATGATGAAAAATAATATTTCGAATGTTTCGATTTTTCTATTTATAAATATTAATTATGAAAAACAATATGTTTACGAATATTCTGTAATTGTATGTGTATGTGTGTGTATTATATGTGTGTATTATATATATATATATATAATATGTATATATGTATGTAAGTATATAATATATATTCGAAAAAGAATATAATAAATTATTTTTTAGTCCAGAATTAATTAAAGTAAGAAGGACTTTGAGTTTTCAATAGGAAGCAACCAGTAGGCTGTGGACGGAGATTTTTGCCGCAGTTGCTCCTGTTTTGTGTGTGAATACTGAATGTTGACATTCAACATGGCGGCATGTCGTCAGTGCAGTGCTGTGTCGTGGTGAGTTTTGTAAAATTTTCTATCTACGTAAAATTACGAGCTTTGTTACGAATTAATCTGAAATGATGATAAATTGACATTACCGATTATGATGTTGATGTTCTTTAATACTAGTTAACAACAGCAGTGTTATATTATTGCGACAAAATTGAGTAACCATATAAAAAAAATTAGAATCTTGTAACTAGCGAGCATACACGATATCATCGAGATGATCTGTTTTTTTTTCGAAGTAAATTAATATAAAGAAATTTTGTCGATTTAAGGAACGATAATTTAACCTAATAAATAATACTTAAGAGAATTTAATTATTTCTTCATTTTTTCTTACATCGATCAAACCGCGATTATATATATATTCTATTTCAAATCTTACCAACTTCTTATCCAAAGTGTTTTAAAGTTATTAATAAAGTTTTCATATAATATCGGCTCGATGAAGAACAGTTTTCAAGTCATTATGTTTCCCTTTAATATAATAAGTAATGTATCACAGAATGGTTTGATTTTAAATAAGAGTATTAATAATGTAGGAAATAACATTATACTGTTACAGATTTTGATTATAAAAACGTCAGTATCATTGGTGTTTTTCCTTAGTTAATAGGTAACGCATATAGGTTATGTAGTTATTATAACAAGAGAAATGTCAAAAGTTAATATCTATTGTAGAAAAATAGTAAGGTAGAAACTTTGAATAACGATTAAAGTAAAAAATTGATATATTTAAGACGTTATATCTAATTAGATAAGTTTTTGTTAATGGTTATTAGAAATCTATTTAATTGAAATGTTGATTCATTATTCACATAAGGTTATTTTAATATTTAAAAAATACAAATATATAATTGGATTTTAAATAAATGATAGAAATATTGTAACAAAGCTCGTAGCATTTAAAAAAGTAGGTTAAAGTAGCTTTGAAAATGTATATGGTTTATTGATCAGGTTTTTGTTTTTTTGTCTCTTTCAGCTTGTGTAATTGTTAGTTTAGGACATTTTTGAAACCAAGGCTCACTGTAAATTTCACATTTAAAAGTTGAAGAAGAAAAAAACGTTTAATATAGAATTATTAGAAAACACAATCACACTCAGCACGCATTGAAGACATCTGAGGATTTTCAAATCAACAATTATTGTTTAAATTTCCTATGTTTTTGATTTACTCCTTTTATAAAGGATGACTGATGTTTAAAGAGAACACGGTTATTCTAGTGCACGCTAAATTGAGTAACTATCAAAGAATTGTTACTATATTATTAAAAATAAAAAAATAAAAACATATACACGTGGAAAGTATCAGCAGTATATGATGTGCTAAGAATTTTGTACTTATACTAATTCGTAATCTATATTTACTGCATTATTCATTTGTATATTGTGTACACAAGAAAACTTGTGAGAAAGAGTTAGGTGAGCCATATAGTGACTGTAATTAGTGATCGCGGCTGAGATTGTGTTGCTCTGCTTATTTAATAGAAAATTCATATCCACATTTTGTGAGGTGCCTCTAAAATACGGAGCTGCCTTCAAAAACCGTTCGAATAGCAATAAACGACAGGTGTAAAAAACAACAACAACAACAAAAACAACAACAACAAATATTGTGGAACTATATCTCCCTTGTGTTTCTTGTCTGTTACGAAAGATAGGAGATTACAGAGGAGTTTGCGATTCTACAGCATTAAACAACAGCCTCTCTTCCTCTTCATTAAGTTCTTATAACATTATAATAGTGAACAAAGATATAAAGTACCAAGAACCGTTCTGTGATATCTATATTTTATCTGATATCTGTTAACATTTAAATGATTGAAAAGACTAAAAATTTGTAAATGTAAGTATATATATTATGGTGGAGCAGAAGTGAAAATAAAAAAAGGAATTAAATAATTATTTCAAGATAAAAGGAAAATTATACGTAAAAAAAAAACATTATAGATAAAAAAAAAAAACTTTGCAAATTTAAAAAACAATGTCCAACAATCCTCAGTGGAAAACGTTCCAGCCGCCAATCATGAACTCTGACCCAGCAATACTTGACTACAAGTCTATGGCTCTACCGAGTCCCAAAGTTATAACAGGATCTCAACAACAAACAAGTAACAATTATAGAAATGGTACTAATTATAGCGGTGATAATTATATGGGTTCTCCTCCTGGATGTGGTAAAAATGCTACCACTACCGCTACTACTACTACCACTTATGGAGCACCGAGATTATCTTTTGAGTCATTAACAAATATGGTAGGAAATGTAGGTTATGCTGGTGAACCTGCTACCAATAATACCACCTACCAAGATCAATCTGCAAATCAGGGAACCCGTGAAACTGGTATTATAGAAAAATTATTAGTAAGTTTATTAACATAATTTTTGCATCGTTTATTTGATACATGGTTTTTTACAGCAAATCCTTTTTTATGTTGAAATATTTTTTATAGCACTCGTATGGATTTATACAATGTTGCGAAAGACAGGCAAGATTATTCTTTCATTTTAGCCAGTTTAGTGGAAATATAGAACATTTAAAAATTGGGGATCCAGTAGAATTTGAAATGACTTACGATCGAAGAACAGGCAAACCTATTGCTAGTACTGTCAGTAAAATTGCTCCTGAAGTGGTAAGTGGGAAATAGTAAACGGATGAATATATTTTTTTTACATGCTCTCAATGAAACTTAAAGTAAAATTAATATCAATTTTTTTTGAATGACTATTTAATCATTTGTTATAGGTATTGAGCGAAGAACGAGTTACTGGTAATGTGACAACAGAATTAGAAGCCAGTGGTGATTCACAAGGTCGAATTAGTTATGAAAATCGAGGGGAGTGTTTCTTTTTGCCGTATACCAAAGATGATGTAGAAGGGAACGTCACTTTGCGTACTGATGACAAAGTATCATTTCAAATTGCTACTAATCAACGGTATAAATAAATATATTTATTTATAATAAACGATAGTTTCTCTCTCTCTCTCTCTCTCTCTCTCTCTCTCTCTCTCTCTTTCTCTTTTTCTTTCTGAGATAATTCAGTAGAATAACTGAATGGATTTAATTACAGAGGAAATTTGGGTGCGTGCCATGTAAGATTGGAAAATCCAGCACATCCAGTACGTTATCGTGGTGTAGTTTGTACAATGAAAGAAAACTTTGGCTTTATTGAACGTGCTGATGTAGTTAAGGAGATTTTCTTTCACTTCAGTGAAGCAAAATCGATGAAAGAAGAACTTAAATTAGGAGACGATGTTGAATTTGTAATACAAACGCGAAATGTAAGACTCCTGTTAAGATATTATGGTTTATACAGGACATATTGAATTATTAATGAGTATATTTAAAGATAAATGTTATTGTGCTATTGACGTAACTAAATAACTATTTATCTTGTACAGGGTAAGGAAGTGGCATGTAATATTACTAAATTACCACCAGGTTCCATTATATTTGAAGAAGTTAGTCATGAAGTAATTAAAGGACAGGTTTTAAAACCATTAGAAAGAGGTAATGCACGTCATCACAATGATCCATTACCTGGACGAATTCGGTATAGAGATTCGGATCACTGTGAGGTGGAAGTTCCATTTGGTGATAAAGATCAAAAAGGAGATTTCACGCTTAGGTAAAATATTCTCTCTTATCGAAGCAAATGAAAAAACGAAATAATTAAAATCTTGTTTTAACAGGCACGGAGATTGGGTCCAGTTTCGTATTGCCACAGATACTAGAGATCAATTGAAAAGAGCTACAGAAATATCGCTTTTACCAGAATCATTTACTGTTTCTGGTGAAAGACGAGAACAAGGTACTATTGCAGCTCTTAAAGATGGATTCGGCTTTATACGTTGCGTAGACAGAGACAATAGACTCTTTTTTCATTTCAATGAAGTTCTTGATGTTGATAGAGAAATTACTGTAGGCGATGAAGTTGAGTTCACTATTGTACAAGTAAGTTATACATATGATATATTTATATATACGTTATTTAAAAGGTAATTACAAGATAATTACCTGCATATCGTTACTCGACTTAATTTAGGTTCCTACATTTTGTTTCGAGGATCCTTCATCATCGTTTTCATACACTCGACCTAGTGCTATCAGATTGAAACATTTACCAATCGGTACTGTCCAATTTGAAACAATTATAGAAAAGGACTTGGTGGGTAACGTAGTAGAAGATACGAATGGTGTTCAACGAGGTTTAATCGGGTATACGAAAGATAATCAACAAAACGTAATCATGTTTTTTTCAAAGGATTGCGATCCTAAAAATATTCCAAAAGTGGGTGATAAGGTAAAGTACTTTTATTAGTATTTAATACAATTACTATCCTTGGATTATACCTAATGAAAATATTCACGCTTATATTAGGTTCACTTTAGTATTTGTCAAGTTAAACGAAACAAAGAATTAGTTGCCGTTGATATATCAATGGTTAATGCTGCTGGTGAAAAAATACAAAATGGAACTAAAACAACATCCGGTCATGTTTATAAAGGTTTCATAGCTGCTCTCAAAGATGGATTTGGCTTTATCGAGACGATCAATCACGATAAAGAGATATTTTTTCATTTCAGGTAAAATATAATATACCATTATCTCTGCATACCTATATCAAGACCACCTTATCGAGGGGATTATAACGTTGATTTCTTTGTAGTAACTTTGATGGTGATACTGGGAGCTTAGAATTAGGAGCTGACATTGAATGTATAGTAACTTCTAACAACAGCAGAGGTTCAGGTGGATGTATTGCTGCTGATTATGTCACTCTAGTAACTCGTGGAAGTATTTCCAGGCCTACAGCAGTTGGTGAAATACTCGACGGAGTTGTAACACGACCCTTGCGTAGCGCAAATCCCGAACAGAGTGAATACGCTGGTTTGATCAAGATTAATCCAACAAACGAGGAAGAAGAGACGCAAGAATATGAATTCGGTATAATGGGACTGGTCAACAAGCGTGAATTATTACAGATAGGTGATCCTGTCCAATTGCAAGTTGATTCTGCGGGTCATGCTTGTAACATAGTAGCTATCAGAAAAAAGAGAAGGGCAACCGTTGATGCGGTTAAAGGTCCATTTGGTTTTCTTGCTTACGAAGTTGACGATGGTAAAAAGCTCTTTTTCCATATGAGCGAAGTTCGAGATCACGCTACTTTGCAGCCAGGAGATCAAGTGGAATTTGCTTTGGTAACCAATCAGCGTACTGGTAAATCCTCAGCCTGTAATGTAACTCGTCTAAGGTAATTTATTACTTTATCATGATATAATAATAATGATAATAATCTCGTATTATTTGAAGTAACATATTCTAATTATGCCTAACAGTGACGCGGTTCAACAAAGACCAGAACGTTTAATCAGCCGATTACGTACTATTTCATTGGAAGATACGGGTCCGAAATTAACCGTAATCCGACAACCTAGAGGCCCAGATGGTACACGAGGGTTTGGTCAAGAAAGATCACAACACATCCCTGGTGCCATCGAGGAATAATGTCATAAAGAGCGTAATTATTGCGCTCTCATTCAAAATTGTAATCTACCATAACTTGTTTTTAATTCACACAAACAAACAAACAAACACGTACACACACGGTACACTCATACTCCGATACAGAGATTATTATTATAAGCATGATCTTTACAAACATTTGCCAAATCGAGACTAATGTGACAACAATAATTATTAACAATAATAATCAGTGAAACGAGTGGTGAGAGATGATGAGATCTTTTCGACAGATGGAAAAAAAGCATATGAGAAATAATAAAACAACGAGCCATATTAACGTGTTATTAAAAAAAAAAAAGAGAAAAAAAAAGAAGAAGAAGGAGTAAATATGAGCGACGATATAATTATATGCCCGATCTTTAATTAGTGTAAGAATCCCATTTGAAAGAAAAGAAAAAGAAATTAGTTTACGTTTTTCATTCAATTCACTTTCGAACGCTTCTTCGCATTTCCGTAAAACGTCCTTAAACCTCGACTCCTCTGCCCCCCCCCCCCCCCACCCCAACCAACCAACCTCGCCCCAAACACACCACTAACCATTAAGTTTGACCCGTAAACTTATTTTAAATAACGGCCCAAAAACAAAATCTCACAAAAAATGAAAAACCTTTTGATTGCGATATTCCCAGTAATGATTAATTAATTAATTGATTGATTAAACGTGTCTCATGAACTTTGTAAAGCAGCGTTTAAAAATATATCGTAAAAAAAGAAAACAGATTCAATACCGCGATGAGAAAGAAATGATACGTGAGATGCATCGGATAATAAAAGGAAAAAATTTGCGTGTTTCTGATGTTCTTTAGGACAAATGTCCTGTCTGTCTTTATAAAAAAAAATATACTTATATGTTGATATAATTCTCTTTATTTATATTATTTTATTTAGACTATTTTATCTCTATCCACGTAACGGGGGAAAAGAAAAGAAAAAAATAAAAAGAAATAAAAGCTTGTATCGAATAATAATTGTCAAAGGGTAGGACAGTTTGAAGAGGCTTATTTGATATAAGAGATTATGATGATACATCGATGAATGATAATTAATTGACCAACCAATAACAAACAAATTGACATGGATTAATCGATCGATCATATGCGGTTAATAAAGAGGGGGAGGGGAAAAAGATCAATCATTTTATGTATCATTTATCAAAAAAGAAAAAACAAAAAATTTAACGATATGATTGATTTTTTATCGTAAGGAAAGGGGGAAAAAAAGTTAGAGTGAGAGAATGTTGTGTGTGTGTGCGTGCGTATGTGTGTCAGGGAGAGAGAGGGAGAGAGAGGGAGAAACAGACAAATGTGTATTTTCTTGATAGAAATTACTATGTCACATTTTTTTCTTCTCTGTTAAAACAAATAATGCCTAGGAATTTATAAAAAAAAAGAATAAAAAGGAAAAAAAGGCAAATTATATTTGGCCAACTATGTTTGTCCTAAATGATATACATATAAAAATATAAATATATATATATATATATATATGTCAGTAATTATGACAATGTAATACTAAAATAAGACTAAAAATAAAATTGAACAAATTTACGCATTTTTTAATTTTTTTTAATATATATATATATAATATAAATAAAAGCTTAATGCAAGGGATAAAATAAAAATCAATGTCTTCAACGTTCTCTGATTTAATCCACTGTCATAATTACTAGCCGCATATATAAAAACACATATATATATATATATACATATACATTTCGTTAAGTTCCTAAGGCAATCCTCGTGTTGTAAAATCAAATCAGTATTGTGAAAGAAAGATCCAACGAGAAAAAAAAACATTTAACATTATTTGTGCAAAAAAGGAATTATCATTTTGTACATTTGTCCTTTCTTTTTTCTATAATTACATTTATTTATATTTTTTTCTTTTTCTCTCGATTAAAAGAAAAAAAAAAGAAAAAAAAAAGCAGTAAATGAAATATACGTGGCAATATAATAGCAATAGGTGAGACAAAAAAAGAAAAAAAAAACGAAATAAAAACGTAAAGAGTAAAAAAAAAGGAAAAAAAAGAAAAAACGACAAAAATAAAAAAAAGTAAAAAAAAAAGAAAGAAATAAATAAATAAATAATTAAATAATTAAATAAATAAATAAAAACAGGAAATATTAGGAACAAGGACGAGAGATACGCTTGTTCTGATGAAAAATCATAGGATTTCAAACACATCGTGTGTGCATACATATTGTAAAATTATTCAAATGAAAAAATAAATGATAAAATTATTAAGTCTATTATTCTCTTATACTGTAGAAGATCTCTCTCGGTATAAACATTTATTATTTTTAACAAAGGGATATCAATCGTTTGAAAAAAAAAATTATTCTCGTAAGAGAGTGAGAGAAAGAAACAGAGAGAGAGGGAGAGAGTGAGAGTGAGAGATAGAGAGAGATAGAGAGAGAAATAATAAGAAACTAGTTTATTGTGCATTATTAAACGATTGTATAAATTGTAATCCTCTCTTTCTAAAAACAAAAGAAGAAAAAAAAATTTAAAGAAAAATAATAAAAAAGACTTAAAATATTGTTATCGCATGTTTTATTATTATGTATGTACAAAGATGTGTATATTATTATTATTATTATTCGAAAATATGTATGAAATAATATCTATGTATATATATACATACATATATATATACATATACTCGGCTTTTTGTACTTATTGTCAACGTAAAATGAGATTTAAAATTTCGTAAGGTTTCGATGATGATTGGGAATGGGGGAGTGGGGCAGAGGGTGACAAAAAAGAAAGCAAAAAATTGAATAATATCAGATCACGACGCATTCGTAGGGAAATGGTCCACGGTAACGTAGATTGTTAGGTGCAGGACAAGCTGTAAAAAAAAAAAAGAAACTTCACGATTAGATTTGATCATATATATCGATTGATTAATTATTTTATTTAATATATAGATAATTTAATATTAGGTTGTGGTTCGACATTTTTTTTCCCACCACAATCAAATATATATATATATACTAACGTTTTTCACAGCGTGTACCAAAATATCCTGTACCCTCGCATCGACATTTGAATCCTGGATCGGGTGAAATTTGCGAACAAGATCCACCGTGCAAGCATGGATTAGATTTGTAGCATGTGTCATTGAGTCTGCCTATATAAAAATGCGATAATTGATAAAATGATGAGAGATATAACATAAGCCGATGTTTAGTTTTTAACATTTTCAAGTGGACCAAAAAGCTAAATAATTTCTTCTTTTTTTTTGTTTTAATATCCTTCGTACCGGGATTATATTTTCATTCGATTTTCTATCAAAGAATTAGGCTAAATTATGCAGAAAATTAAATGCATTTTTAACGGGGTATGATATGGATCATTTGAAATTTGAGTTAAGAGGCACACCTAGTGTGAAGTTTTAAAAAAATCGATTTTTTTATTTTTTCATATTTCTATACGTTATACCTTTAAAAATAACATACTAAAATTTCAAATGCATATCTCAAATAGTTTTTGAGTTATAATCATCTGAAGAGCAGCCGGTCATCGAAAATCAAATCAGTAAGTTAAACTTTAAACGCGTTTTTCTCGAAACAGCATTTTTCGAATTTGCTGGAGTGATTACTCGGAGACAAATGATCCGATCGCTATCAAATTTTTTTTACATCTTCTCTATATAGTTCTCCATACGATGACCCTCCAGTTTTTTGATCTGATCATAAATCGGATTTTGGTAGGCCAAAAACGATCAAAATTTTGGGTAAAATTTAACTTTTTTTTTCAACATGCCGCCATTTTGTCAATTTTTGATTTTTTTGTTCGCCCGAGGGTCATCTTACAGACAATATGTTTTTGTTTAACGAGAATTTTTTTTTTTTAGGTTTTATGAACGGAGAAGGCTGCAATCACTCCAGCAGTGAAGGACCTTTTTTTTTTGGCGCCGTCGGAGATCGCGTGTTATTTCAAAAATATTTAATATATTATTCCAAAAATTTTACTGTGTATTTTCAAAACATGTATAAATATACCCTCAAAATTTTAAAACGATTGATACACTAGTTTCTTTTTTTTTTCATTCCCAAAAATCGCCTTTTTTTTGGCTGTCACACTAGGTGTGCCCCTTAATTTAATTGGAAACATTGAGAAAACATTTTTGTTAACAGTAATAATAATAATAATAATAATAATAATAATAACAGAAAAAGAGAAAGTTAGCTTTATTTTCTATCGGACCATTGAGTTTATAAAACGAACGATATACATTAAAGTTTAAAATTAAATCAAAATTAAAATAATAATCATTACCTCTCAACGCTAATTTACAATCCTCGTTACTGTCGTATCTATATTCGGCTTTACAACCATAACCGCAGCTACATTGGGCATTATAAATCCTACATCCGTATCGCATCTGATCCAATTCGCATGCTTTTGATAATGTACCTGTTACATTAAACAATCAGAAGGATTAATTGATAATACACCCAACATGCACTTCTTACATACACATATATTTGTCCATAATTATGAAAGTGGTCTAAGTCATACATTTCTTGTTTCGAGATATTTCATAAATTGCATTTGATTTTGTATTTGAATTCCATGTAATGTTGAAATTACAACCACTATCTAATGGTTCATTTTTGACGATATTGTCAAAATTACATTGAATTAATTTAGTTTAAAATAATGTGTTGTGAAATAACTGATAAACTCATTTTTTTTCAATTTTGACTTACATATGTCTAATGAGAGAAAGTCAATTGTTGTTTGTGCTACCGGATACGGCTACTGCACTTCCCACTTATTTCAATTGATAATGGGCCCATTTGCTGATAAAAGATATGCACCCATCCCACCCCTTTTTTGTTCTCTTTTCTCGGTACCTCTTTTTTTTTTTTTACTATCTTTTATATATCATAAAATAAAAATTAAAAAAAAAAAAGAAATTAGTCGGTTGATTGTGAAAATAGTAATTGCATTTATTCTATTTAAAATCAATAGATTATGATTTTTTACGTGTTACATCAATTACACTTAAAACTTTAAAGTTTACATTCATTTATTTATTTATTTTTATTTTTTTCCTGAAAAAAACTTAACGAACCTAATACTTATCGAAAGATTATGTTCGAAAGTAATAAACCGAGACCTCGACGGAAGACGATTATTATAATTTTATTCGTAGATTAAACCTCGCGAGAAATATATACATATATGTAAATATCTCTATATGTAAGTAAAATAGTATTAGTTGATATTATAGTCTTTCGAAACCGGTGTCTTCTTTATCTTCTCCGTTTATAAATAGCTATTAATCTCGCACTATATCTTAGAGGAAATTAAAAAAAAACAACGATGTAAAGTTTAACGACCCCTTTTATTTTCTTTCACGATGATTTCCTTTTCATTCATGGTTCTAATCAATCATCGATTATTAATCCCCCCTCCCCGCCCCATCATTTCAACGGATAACACTAAAATCAATGTTCATACTCTACGATTAATTATCTAAAACGAAATCAAATTATTTCTATTAACATAAAACGTATCAAAATCTATAATTATATATATTTCTTTATTATAGTTTTATATTATATTTGACCAATGTTGCAATAAGTATATATAAAATCTTTGTATAGGTGGTTTAATGTTAAATATTATTTAATCTATCATACCTATTGTTACAAATAGAATGATCGTTGTTAAGATTGGCCCAGTAAGTATCATGTTGATAAATATTCAATAAAAAAAAGTAAGATCTTCGATCGATATTGCTCCTGGTGATAG